>PYSP01000221.1:0-34163 GCA_003049395.1 Pseudohalonectria lignicola
CCCCGGGCAAGTTCTTCACGTTATTGCTGGTTCATGACGCAACCTTGACCATGGCTCATCGAATAAGAGTCCCTCGATCCCCAACTTGAGGGGCAGTCGTGGGGATCGAAGTGGAAGTCGTTGTTGGTTCGTCTCTCTCCCTTTGTTTTGCCCAGTGGACCAACGATTTGCCTTGCCCGCCACTATCACACACTCACATAGCGAGGTACCTAGCTACTACACCAAGCATTCCATCACTTGCCTCATTAGATGTGTCATAAGTAAAACACCCCCCTCAGGAGTGTTGTCCATATGTGTATATATACGGATGTACCATCGAGACTACGGTGGATGTCCCATACGTCCGTATGCACTCTTAGCACTCTAGCTTGGATGAGAGTGTCTTTGAATGATCATTTCGATTGCGAGACGCTGCTTGGCTGTGATATTCTTTATCTCATAGAATGGAAAGGGAGTCTAAGAAAAAAGAAAAGAAGAAGAAAGGAAGAGGAAGAAGGAAAGAGGGGAAGAAGAGAGGAAGGGAAGAGGAAAGAAGGAAAGCAATAAACATGCGGAACACAGAGCGCAGTCGCACGGCAACAACGCCTAGAGGCACGCAGATACCTTCCCAAGTTGACAAGTGCCCGGTCCTAAGATCCAACGGCCAGAGTACACTACACCTACCTCGCTCACTCACTTATGGAGGATGCAACAAAAAATAAAGTAAAGAAAATAAATAGTAAACATTTGACATTCCTATACTAACTAACAAGCAAGCCAGCTAACCAACCGACTAATGACGGCAGTGCCAACCAAACCCACACCACGTGCATGGAATAGACGAAGACCAGTCTTACAATGCTGATACCTAACCGATTTGACGCCCGTGGCCCAGCTGTTGGGTCATCGACTGCTGAGATGTTGAATCACCGCGAGCCACTTCTGTTCATCCGCCCTGACCGCACGGATGATGATGTTGTCAGTAAAACCGTAGCAATTGCGGGATAGGTAGGACAAACCAGACAGGATTGAGCAGATAGGACACAACAAATAGGACAAAAAAAAATAAGAACCAAACTCACTTGTCAAACTTGAGCAGCTTGCCCAGAACCGACACAAGCTGCGCTCGTACCCTGTTGTCCTTCTGCTCCAAGAACTGGAGCAGGATGGTCTTGAGATAGTAGACGTCTGGTGGCGGACCCCCAGCGGCAAGCGAAGTGCCGTTTGTTGTTTTTGTTGTTGTTGCAGCTGCTGTGCTGCCGGACCTGCTCGAGTCGATGGAGCTCCTGCCTGAAGCCGAGGCAGAAGTGGCAGGCAGGTTGAGCCTGGCTTGGGCCTGTGTCCTGGTCTGAGCCTGGGCCTGGGCCTGGGCTTGGACGGCCTTGAGCTCCCGATCAATCCTGGCGTAGCGGGCCTTGTAGTCGTCCATCATGCGCTGCAGGTCGGCCTTGCGGCGCTCGGCCTCGTGGACCTGCTTCTCCGAGACGGTGAGTGACGACTGCAGGGTGGCGACGGTGGTGCGCATCTCGGAAACCTCGCCCCGGGCGGCCTCCTCGAGCGACTCAAGCTCCTCGCGGCGGCGACGCCACTCCTTCTCGCGCTGCTCGAGGTCGTCGCGCTCGTGCGAGAGGGCCTTGACCTGGCGCTCGAGGTCACGGATGCTGTTGCGCAGCTCCTCGGCCTCGCGGGCCCGCTTTCTCGCCATGGTGCTCGACTCGTCCTCTAGCCGGTCGCGCTCTTCGACGGCAGTGTCCAGCCGCGCCCGCATCTCGCGCACCGCCGAGCTGGACCGCTCGTCCGCCTCACTCAGTAGCCTGCGCATCGTCTCAGCCTCGCGCGTGCGCTCCCCGAGCAGCCGCCGACACTCGGCCAGCTCCTCGTCCAGCGACTCGGCCTGGCCCTGCGCCTCCTTGAGCTGCGTCCCCAGTTCCGCCGTCTGGTCCCGCATGCTGGCAAGCAGGTTCTGCGCGTTGCCGTACTGCGACGCCTTGAGCTGCAACTCCTCCCGCATCTCGTCGCTCTCCTTCCGCAGCCTGGCCGTCTCCTCCTCGAGCTCACGGATTCGCGGCTGCACCTTTGCCATCTCATCCTGGAGCTTCTGTAGCTCCCGCGTCGCCTTCTCCTCCTTGGCGCTGAGCTCGATCTTCTCTGCCTCGGACCTCCGGAGGTCCCGTCCGGCCACCCGCCTCTCGTCTTCGAGCCGAGCACGCTGCGTGCTCTCCGCCGCCAGCTTGGCCCGGAGCGTGCCCAGCTCCGAGTCGCGGTCGGCCACCAGCTGCTTCACCCGTGTCAAGTCCGCCTTCAGGTTCCTCTCCCGCGTCTCCAGCATCGACACCTGCGCCGTCTTATCCGCCAGCTCCTTTTGCAGCTTCTTGACCGACGATGCCTCGGCCCGAAGGCTCTTAAGTTCGGGCTGCGCCTTCTGCAGGATCTCCCTGAGCTCCGTGAGCTCCTTGAATCGGCTCTGCGCGAGCTGCTTGGAGGCGCCCAGCTCCGACTCCAGTGCTGACCTCTGCTCCTCCAGCTGCTCTGCCGCGTCCCTGTGATCCCTCCCCGAGTCTAAAACCGCCCGCTTGAGCGAGCGCATACGGCCCGGCAGGTCCATGTCCGCCTTCACGGCCGCGTTGAGCTTGAGCATGCTGGAGTCGAGCTCCAACTGCACAAGCTCCGCCTCGATCTCGGAGACGGTCTGGCTGAGCGCCGACTTCTCCCGTTCGAGCTGCTTGATCCGCTCCTTGGCCTCCACGGCCTCCTGACCGATGTTCACTAGGTTGTCCCGCATGTTCTCCACCTCCTCCACGAGGTCCTCCTCGGCCTTCCTCTTGCTGGACAACCGCTCGATGGACTCGTCCCTCTGGTTGACCTCGCCCTTGAGGCGAGCAATCTCCTCCCGTAAGCTGTCCATGTCCGTGTCGATTTCGCTAGCCTCCTTGGATGCCACCGCAGCTGCAGCGGTCGGCTTAGCGACTGCTTCTGCGGATTCATCTTTTGGTCCTGGTCCCGGTCCTGCTGCACCGCTCTTCTTCTTCTTGCTCTTGGTGCCCTTCTTCTTAGAGGATCCAGCCGTGGTTGCCGGCGACTGAGAGTCTGGAGTAGCCTCGGTAGATGGCCTTGTTGGGCTCCGCGAGGACAAGATTGGTGAGACTTCGCCGGTGGTGGTTGGAGTCAGCATCTCCTCGAGCCTGGCCAGATCTGCCTTGCATTCGGCGATCTGGCTTTCCATTACTAGTATCTCACCTGTTCTCTCCACGGCAAGCTTGGTGAGGTTGGCCTTGTCCATCTCGAGTGCTTTGACCTCCTCCTTCAGATGGTCCATCTCTAGCTTGGCCGCAGACAGCTTTGACTGCTGGTCCTTGATAATATTGTCTGACACCGTTTTCTGTCTCTCGCGCTTGGCCTCGAGGCCTCGCAGGTCTCGAAGCTGCGTCTGTGTGCTGTCGAGCTTCTCGGTCAGCCTTGTGACCTCGGCGCCGCGAGCGGCTAGCTGCGACTGAAGCGAGGCCTGGGTAGCGGTAGCGGCGACGGCGACACATTGGGACTCGTCTAGGTCTGCTATTGCCTTGCTTAGCTTCTCGGCCAGATCAGACCTCGCCTGCTTCGCGGCAGAGAGCTCCGACTCCAACGAGCTGGCCTGGGACCGCAGTTGCTCAACCTCCGCCGACATTTCTGCGCTGGCTTCGAGATCTTTCTTCAAGGATTCGACCTCGCTTTGGAGCTTCTCGATCTCCTCAGTTTTGGCCGCCAGCTGGGACTGGAACTGCGAGTTCTCTGCATCGAAGGAGAAGAACTCCTCATGATCCCTGTCCAGGCTGGCTGCCACAGGCGCAGCCAGCTCAGCCGCCCGCTGCTTTGGAGAGAAGATGCCAAGCACGGTGGACATCATGGGTGACTTGCTGGCTGAGGGGCTGCGCGAGTGGTCGCCTTCGTCTCTAGTTTCCTTGACCTCCTTGCCCTCTTTGCTCTCCTTGCCTTCCTCCAGCTTGCCCACAGGCCTTTCTATGGATCCTTGAGGAGCTGTCGTCTCTTCTACAGTAGTCTGGGACGAGGACTGGTCCTTTGTCTCTTTCAGTTTTGCCAGCTCGTCTCGCACAGAAGCGACTTCCTTCTCAGAGTTGTCAAACTGCTTCTTCAACGAATCCTTTTCGGCCGAAACACGCTTGAATTCCTCCATGGTCATGCCTGCCTTTAAATTGACCTGGTTCAAGTACTCGGCAAAGGCCTCGGGGTCCTTGATGGTGGTCAGGGGGGTATTTTCTCGCAATGCTCGCTCAAAGGGTTCGATCGAGGTCGCTCGTCCATGGGCAATTCGATACGATCGGAGAAGTTCTTGCGCAATTTGAAGCTTCAAGGTCAGCAAACAATCACGTCCCCGAGGCAGGAAAGAGGGCTGGGAAGAGAGAAGCGAGAAGGGAAAAGGGAGAAGGGAGAAGGGAGAAGGGAGAAGGGAGAAGGGAGAAGGGAGAAGGGAGAAGGGAGAAGGGAGAAGGGAGAAGGGAGAAGGGAGAAGGGAGAAGGGAGAAGGGAGAAGGGAGANAGGAGGCGTACCTGGATACGTTACCTCGAGCTTCTCCAGCTTGCGCAACTTAGCCCTGACCTCTGGAGGGAGAGAGGCAGTTAATGGTAGCGCTTGGCTAGTACCTGCTGTTGCGTCCTCCTTGTTCGCTTTCTCCTTCTTCTCCTTCTCCTTGTCATTTTCCCTCGAGCCTTCTTGCTCAGACGGCCCAGCTCCCTCCGGCTTCCCACTGGGTTTGCTCTCCTCCCCAGTCTCTGCGCATCCGCCTGTTGGGTCCATCTTGCTCTTGCCCGCAGCCGAGAAGGCCTCCTTATTGTCGTTGCCGGCGTTAGGGTTTGATGTCGAAGCTGGGGTCGGTGCCGGAGTGGGTACCGGAGTGGGTGCTGGGGTGGGCACCGGGGTCATGGCCGGATCGTCAGGATCGTCGATTACGAATGCTGCCTCAAAGACGGCTGGGTCAGGGTTGGCCAGGGTATCGTTAGAGTAGTTGGAGATGTCCTGGCTGAGATTCCTAGACGGTCGTGGCCGCCTTGCAGGCGACTCGCTCTTCCCGTTCCGTGAGACCGACGTAGATCGGCGAGCAGTGGAGGGCCCCGACGATGATGATGCGGCACTTCTTTCCCCCGACAGAGCTTTCGCTCGGGCTTGCTCCTCGGCGATGGTCCGATCGATCACACCCTTGATGCCTTTGAACCTCTGTTGCGGATACTCAGCAAAACGAATGGTCAGGCGCTCAGATCCTTGGTCCCGGAGGGTCAAACGAAGGCATCAAGGCGAGAGCATAATGAACGAAGGGGGAAAGGGGGCACGTTCCTGGGGCCGGATAGCATGCGGGCTTACCTCAAACATCGCGACTGCCCAAGGTACGCAGAGGCCCAAGAGCCTCTACCGGCAATCAACTCGCAGAGCAAGGACCTGAGAAGCGGAGCTACGAGAAGCTGGGGTCCCGCTCAATGCAATGGCTTCGTGCGGAGATCGCGCTCCCGTCGATATATATATGCCACCGGTGGCGGTGATGTGGATGATGGTGGGAGACAGGTTGGAATAAGCTCAGGTGTAGTACTTGACACTGGGCAGTGGACACTGGGTGACCCGCCAATCCGTATCACCGCCGACACGCGAATTCACCTACTACTATATCTGTGCTGGTCTGGTACATGACAACCTCGCGGGGCGCCGCTCAAAATGGCAGCAGCTAGTTTATGTTATATTATATATCGACAAGTCACAAAAGCGAATCGTCCCTTTTTCCCTTTGTTGTGTCAGTGTTTCGAGTGCCGTGAAGCTTGCAGACAGTTTGTGACAGCGAGTGGACTGGGATCCATTCCCTCGATGCCTCTTACTGCGTACCAGACTCCCGGTGAAACAGGCCGAGAGCCCATGCTGCAACCTCAACCAGTAGCTCGCACCACTGGGATACCAGAGGTTGGCAAGACTGGCTGATGTTACCTGCGGTGTTTGCAGAATATCGCAAACCCAAATTTGTTAATTAGTAATGATATTTGTGTCTTCGTCCATGTTTGCAGACGTCGATTGAACGGGCTTGCTAGGGTAGCTCTGGACCCACTATCAATACCAGAGGGGTCCGCCTGGCTTTGGATCTTTGGTCTGCAAGGCTTGCAACATTCTGTAGCTGCTAGCACAGCTAGGTAACGTAGGTACGGATTAGGCTACCTATGTGGTATTAATACCTACCACCTAGTAGTACGCCGACTAACTAGGTACTAACTGTCAATTAATTAGGTAGGCGCCCAGGTAGGTGTGTACCTTACCTAACTCTATAGATAGGCTCCCTCTATCCGGAGGTATTCAGCCTTTTAGGAGGAGTGGGAATGAGGTCACTCGAACAATACGTTGGCAGTATGGATCCCGTAGCTACGGCTAGGTAACCTTCATACCCACCAATCTCCCAGGACTACCTCCCTGCATAGGTAGATTGAAGGCTCCGGTGCCAGCCGAGTGCCGACCGCCAATGTGGGGATCACTTACAAGCGCCAGGCGACTTGCATTGAATGGTGGCCAAGCACTGACCCACTGAAGCTAGGTGTCATTGCCCATGCTAAGTGACGGCGACATTGCTACCAGTCAATCAAACGCTCTTCATCACGGGGCATGACAGTTGTCAAAAACCTTGTCTGAAAAGTTATCAAGAACCCAACCTCGGCCATCGTCGATAACTGATGGATAAAAGCCCGGCGCCGACCAAACTGCTGCGAGCTGTTAGGCTCCTCTAGCCGAGGCGCATTTTCTCTTCTCTTCCTACTTGATTCAACTCCTACCAAAGACGTCAGCCGCAAAACAGCTCACGATTAGAGCCTAGGGATCGGATTCGGGATTCGGGTAATCATGGTATCTTTCTGGCCATGGAGGGTACGCATGACCTTGAGGAGCGACCCTGCGTGCGCTTTAGCGAATGTCCCATGCTGACCAGTTCCTCCTTCCCTCGCCGGCAAACAGAGTGACTCCTCTTCCACGGCGTCGTTCGAAAAGGCGCTCTCCTCGCTCTCTGCGAAGATCACGAACACGCAGGCCCAGCTCGACCGCACAAGGTCCACTTCACGCCGGGTGAGGGTCCTGTGGACTCTGTATCTATCCTTCGCCTACCTCGTATATGCCATTGTCCTCGTCCTCGTCGTTGGCTGGAAGAACATGGGTCCGTGGGAATGGACTGGAACAGCTGGTGGGCCGGTTCTGTACGATCAAGTTTCCCATTCCGTTTCTATGCTACTGCTCCACTGCGCCGCTGTGCCGGCAGGCCGTTAGGCCGTGCATGCTGTGCTGCTGCTGACCGGGAACTTGATTCATCTCCAGGATATACGCGACACGCTCCATGCTGACGGCCTTCTTCAACTTCCGCATCGATACGCTCAGTTCCCGCCTCAAGGACCAGCAGGCCGAGAGGGCCAAGACTGTCCAGAAGTTGAAGGACGCGACCAAGTACGATTCGACGCTACAGCTGCTAGAGAAGTACGGCGGAGAACCAAAACGATCAAGAGGAGGCAAGAAGGGGGCTGGGGCCGCAGACGAGGGTGATGCGTCGAACCCAGCCGAGGTCGGAGATGGAAAGGGGAGCCAGCAGGCACAGCTGAGCAGGCGCTCGGGGACGGGGGTGCGGACTGCTGCGAGGACTGGCATTGCCCCTCCCGCAACAGCCAACATCCCCCGGGGTGGCGCTCCTGGCTTGGGCGGAGGCTCAGCGCCTGGCACCCCACAGCCCGGCAGTCATCAAGACAGGATTTCTCCACCACAGCAACTCCAGCACGGTCCCGGTCACTCAAGAGAGCCGTCGGCAGAGTTTGCCCCCAACGCTTTCGGCCCCACAGGCCCGCCTCTCGCTTTCCCGCACTCGGCAGGTGGCAGCGCGGGAAACAGCCCAGAGAGCCACTGGTATGATCGCATACTGGATCTGCTGCTCGGTGAGGATGAAACGGCGGCCAGGAACCGCTTCGTGCTGATCTGCAGCGAATGCCGGCTCGTCAATGGCCAGGCGCCGCCGGGGACGAAGAGCCTGTCCGAGTTGGGCAAATGGAAGTGCATGGGATGTGGGGCGACGAACGGGGAGATGGACGAGGGGAAGCGGATCATGAAGGAGGTGCTCGCTCAGAGGAGCAGTTCTAGTGCCGAATCGACGGACAGCGAGGAGAAGGCGAATACAGACGGCTCGAGCGACATTGTGCAGGTCGACAAGGAAGACGAGGGTGGGGGGTGAGTGTGATGGTCAGGGCGCGAGCATGGTAGAGGCCGGATCCAGGAGGCGCAAGACTAAAGGGAAGGGCAAATAAGACTGAAGAACTTGGATCGTCTTGGGATCGTCTTGGGATGCGGGCTCGACCGGGCTGCGTATGATGCTGCTGTTGCTGTTGCTGTTGCTGTTGCTGTTGCTGTTGCTGTTGCTGTTGCTGTTGCTGTTGCTGCTGTTCTTGTAGCGTTCTTGTACCGTAAACCCATTTCTTCTGTTCCCTCTTTATCTCCTTTCTTTTCCTCTTTTGCGCTCTTTTTCGTCGGCAGGGTTGGTGCCACCTCGTCGATTTGGTTGGTACCTAGACATCCTACGATAGGATCTGCCGCACTGGCAAGCATCCAAGGCCCCATTCTCATCAAGCCCGCAGTCTCTGCGGCTTCGACTTTATATTTGCTGCTGCACTCGGGCCTGCTGCCTATGCCGTTCCCACCCGGGTTGTTTGTTGTCTCTAGGCTTCCGCTCTCCCCCCAAGCTCCATCGCCCTCGATGTCAGGCAGGCTAAATCGCGCCAACGCACGCAATAGCTGTCGATGCGAATGTCGACAACACCGTTGTCACATAGGAGAGTCATGCTGGAATTTTTAAATGTGCAAACCCTCGGGCGACCGAAGAGGAAGTGGTTGCACCGCTGGAAAGCGGTGTATCTCTTGGCTGCACATCCCAATGTCTAGACTAGACTGGGTTCCTACCTATACGTAGGCAGTCTCTGCTGGGCAAGCCTGGGTAATAAACCCGTTTCCTATACTAGGCTGACTCCACGTTTCCCTATGTGAATAAAATCTGGTCAATGTATCCTGTTAGATTGGATACCAGGTAGTAAGCTAATGGAAGGGGAGTTGAAGTCCAAAATGGACTTTTATGTCTACGTCCTCTGGCTTCGCACCTTTAGCTGCAGCTTACTGTCCACTGTCTCGACAGACAAACGAAAGATCCTCTCACAAATAAGGGACCATCCGCTCTCTTTGTTGCCATCAACTCTGTTTTCTTTCCGCCCCGGTATTGTTTGCGTGACTTTGTTGTATGAGGTACTTTTCATTGTGAAAGCCGGGCGGTCACGGCGGACATCGGACGTGAACTCTTTTTTTGGGGGGGAGGCGGGGCATGGCATACTCAGAGATCAATCTTGTCTAGCATCGAGCCCAGAGCTAAGGAGGGCCCAGTGGTCTATATGAAAACTGGCTCTGATCAGACACATAGAGAATGTTCATGTTCTAAACTTGCCCGGCAGAGCTAAGTGCTTCTTTGTTTGGGAGAACAGATAACAGCCCGCTCCAGGTGCCTGCCTTGTTGCCCGAATGACAACATTGTGTGTTTTCCTTTGCGTCTTTGTTGAAGTGCTGCCAGTCTCCCGTTCCGACTCGCAGCTGACATGATAAATAGAGGCTTGATGACCCATCTGCTGAGAGGAGCAGGGTCCGGATGGACATGCAGCTACCGGACAAGGGGGAATAGTGATAGCTAACTACCGTACCTGACCATCCAATATCACTCGAGGATTAAAGGCGGGCTTGTTTTGGGTGTTTTTGGATATATTTTTGAGCAGTCGCGGCACACGTTACCACCGCTCAAACTCCAGACCAAAAGACCTTCTGGTGAAAATGGATACCATGTCTGAAGCCGAGGAGGTGTTGTTCAAGCACATGCTTGGTGCGCGGTTCGAACCCAAGCCTTCAATACGGCCCATTCCCATGGCCTCTTCCTCACACTTCCCCGGGCATAGCATGGACTATATGCACTCTCCAGCCTCGAGCTGGTCACCAACCAGCTCTGCTCAAAGCTGGAATCACAGCCCGCAACCAGGTATGGCAAGGATGACCCCTGAAAGGACCAGGCTTGAAGAGCTCGGTGCGGGCAAGCAGAGGCACCTCGATGCCGCCCTGAAGAGTTTCGACGAGGGCCGCTTCGATTTGGCCGAGAAGAGGTACTTCATGGTTGCAGAGGCATGCCGGCAGATGGAATGGCTGGCCAGAAATGCAGGCATGCCGAGTGACCTGATCGAAAAATATGTCTGGGACAAGGAGAATGCGTGGAGTTGGGCGACCTATTGCCTGCGTAAGAAGCAAGCCTACCTCCTCCAGAAAGCGGTGTGGTTTGTCAACGAAGGTCAGTGTGACAGTGAGACGACGGTGGAGGCGCTGTTGGACTGCGTCGAGGTCACCCTGAGGCTCTGTGCATTCTCCCCCCAGCTCGAGCGAGATTTACGCCCCGCGGATTGCCCAGTGCAAGGAATACCTGTCTCTGCAGCCGGCGGCTGATCTCGCCAGGGCCATGACGAAGTGCTTCCACAAGGCCCAGTGTGCCGTCGAGGCCCACAACCGGGAAGGGGCCACACGGGCTTTCAATATGGGTATGGAGTCTCACAGGTCCCTCGAGGACAGTATGAATCAGAAGGGAGAGACCCTGCCAGAGCAGTGGGCAACATCACTCAAGAATGCGAGAGAGAAGTTCCTCGCCCAAGCAGAGACCACGTTTGGGAAGGAGTGGCCGACATACTAGGAATACAAGTCGGTCAGTTATTCCGTATTTTTTATGTCATTTCGGTCCGTCAGATGCCCCCCAATATCATTGCTTATTTGCCATGTAAAAAACACTCAAGTTTTGCCGCCGTTCTCCTTTCCAATTGCCAACAGTCCCACAGACCGAGGAAGGGAAGCCAGGTTCCTCTGTCCCATGTGCCAGGTAGGGTCCAACTTCCCCATTAACCACCCGGTTCATAGACGGCGAGGTTAATGCAGTCGCTGCAACTGCTGCGGAGAAACATGCCAGCAAAGGACAGCTCACAGAGCCCTCTGGCTGGTACCATTGGAACTTACCTACCCAGGGTAAAGCGTCGTGGGTAATAGGGAGATTTTGGTGTGGAGGGTTAGTGACAACACTGCCAACAGGGCCAGGAGATATTAGTCTTAAACCTGTCCGTCAGTCAGTCCTTCTCGCCGTCGTTTCTCCTTCTTCTATTATCCCCCAGCTACGGTCTCATTCCAAGTCCCAACAACTGGGTCTTGGGGCACAATGTGGCCGCTTCTCCTCCCTCGCTCTATTCCTCCCTCCACAAATGGTACCAAGAACAAGAACGAGATGCTAGACGACGCCGTCGTCGGTGCTGCGGTCCTATCGCAGCATCCTAGCCACCGTGGCAGCCGGTAATGGAGACCACGGGGGACCGAGCGGTCCTCGGCCGGGGCGCGCGGCGTCGTTTTGCCTGGCAGTCAGGGCTCCAATAGCGGGACCTAGTTGGGCGTATCGGCGACCGGGGTAGAGGTCGTCAACGCCGGCTTCCAGTCCAAGGATAGCGAGACCGTCGAGTCCGGCACCGGCACGGCGAGCCCGCTCGTAGCCGGGCTGGTCTGCTACGTCCGCGGGATGGATGCAGGATGAAACGGTGCTAGCCAGCCCGGATGCCGTCAACACGAAGGTCATGGAGCTGGTCACCCCGGGGCCTGGGCTTTAGACCGCTGCCAAGGAAAAGTCCAACCTGCTGGCGGTGAATAACGGGAGCAGGGCACCTCTCTCTTTCCCTCCTTCCTTTTTTTCTCTCTTGCTTTTCGTCCTGTCATCCTCTCTCCTCTCGACCTCTCAACCCCTCGTCCCTCGACCCCTCGACCCCTCTCGCGCCCATTACCCAACCCATCCCAAGGTTCAGCTGTTTCTGTTCAATGATTAAAATTAATCTTCAGTCGAGACAGTCTTCCACAATGTTTTAGAGAATGCCACCCTCGTGACTGGCTTGATTGTTCGGGCTTTCGGACTCCGCCCTCCGGCTTTCAGGCAAGCTGTAACTAAACGCGATGTGCGAAGACTAGCGAACGGTTACGGGAGTTGGATCTGTCCGCCGTTGTCGGTCGGTCCGCAGCCAATATTGGGATTTTGGACGGGCACGTGAGCAGTGGAGGTTTTGCAGCCCACAACTCGACGAGAATCTCCCGCGATATACCCGGGGTATCCAGAACACCTGCCAGACACTGCCAGACCCCACCTAGCAACTGTATTGGTACCAGGCCCACAAACAGTCACGCCAATCGGGGCCTTCCGGTCAGGCGGTTTTTCGCTTCCATCAGGGGCAGAGGCCGTGAAAGGTGCAGTGGGTCTTTCTGGCACGCATCGGGCTCACCCACCCTGGCCCGTACGACCCCTATGGAGTGGTCTGGACCACCGGGGGTGGCGACACGCCACTTTTCCTGTTGGTGACACTTGAATGAGCCAACTAACGTAGGTTTACTCATACATGGCGACAGCAACTGATACGAACACGGAGGGTTCCAGGCGGACCGACGTGTGCATTCGCCTTACATGTCTACCTACTCCGTAACCTGCCTACATACTCTGCACTTATTGCGTGCCGACCGTGGATTCATACTGCGTAGGCAGTACTCCGTCTTCGTCGAGCCTCGGGCAGGTGTCACGTGGGCGGGATCGGTCACTCTGTTTGCATAATTGGCATCTCAATGGTCAGTGACAAAAGAAGCCTTTCCCCTCTTAGCATATGCATGGCCGTTACTCAGTGGCATGCATGTATGCCCCTGCCTACATATAAATGTGCGAATACTGTACAGCACTGCTGTACCCCGTGCGACTTACAAAGTAGGAATCTTTAACCAGTTCCCCGCTCCAGTGTGGTGATCGCATCTGCCAGTGCAGATCGCGGGTCTCTAAGTTCGGACTATTCAGTATCTTCGACAGTCCAGACTGCCAGCTGTGTGTCCCAACCTACTACGTAGGTAGGTAGGTAGGTAGGTAGCTGCCTACCTAGCTCGCTACTGCGAGTACCTCATTTGCTTACCTGTCGCACCGAAATCGTTATGTTGGTCCCCGCGGGTGGGCGAAAAGTGACGTCGACAAATCTTTGTAGGCTGGGGGTTTGTGGACTTTTCTGCTTGTGATTTTGCTCGCTTCCAAAACCCAGCCTTAAACACCGCACCTATACCCCATATATTCACTCAGTTCGAAGGGACTACGTATAGACACTTTCGAAGCCCCTGAGGCGCATGTGATGAAGCCGGCCTAAAGGAGAAGGAAATAAGTAGGCAGGTGAGTAAGGCTAAAGTATAGTAAATCGGGGTAATGTGGTAAAAGGCAAGCCACATACGTGTCCGTTGAGGCTGTCAGCAGTGCTGGCGGCTCAACGGCCTGAATACTCTTACCACGCCCGCGAATAAAACAAGATAGAAGAAAAATCATATATGGGACCGTACGTCACATACAAAATTTGATTTGCTAGTGGAAATCCATGGAGACCCGGAAGCCACCCCGGGTCATTGATTGGGCATAATGTCCCCGGCAGCCGGGCCAGCTGAACGTGTCAATGCTAAGCAGTTGCACGGCACTCGGGAGCGTGCACATGTGGATTGTGGGCGGTGTGGCTGCCCGAGACCCTCTCTCAAGTCGACACGTGCGTACTAGCAGTACATGTTCAACCATATGAGATCCCTGTCACATTGCGGTCTAGAACCCTGCATGGGCCCACCTCCAGGGATTAAGATTCCCATCATGCGATGGGCGTGAAGGAATCGTCAGTTTTACTATTTCCCGCTCCGCAAACCACCTGGACTGGCTCGGTTGGCTTAGCAAATACTCGTAAGGCCCAAGGCAACCGCTCTTCGCCGAGCGAGACCCTTCGGCGGATCTGATCGGAACGACTTCATGGGGAGGAGGAGCACTACCTACAACAGAATAGGTAGCCATAGAGGGGCTACGGAGCCTTGATTCGTACAGATTCGGGTAGTGATGTCGAGGAAGGAGGGGTCAAACTGTTCAAAGTGCTCCCTCCATGCTTGTCGCTATCTTATTATAACAAGGGACGCTTTTGCATTCTCGACTTGCCTTGAACACTTGCCAAAGCATCATTATGACATGATTGTGCTGCCACTGCCACTACCGATAAACTGCAAGCAATTCGACACCATACCCCAATTCCCCAAAGCACACCAACCAAGGTACCGGGCCACAGCGTGCCTCCCTTCAGCCTGGCCACCTGCTTACCTTAGCTACTCAGCACTTTCACACCTCGTCTCGTATCATTGCCCTCGCCTATGAAGCCTCCCAGTCCAGGGCTATTACCAGCTCATCACAATCCTATTTTTAATTTCCATACTGCCTTCGGTCGGCGCTACCCAGTACCCACCCGTCGCCGCCTCGCAAAAGGACCGACAGACCGACAGACCGACATAGTCGACCTACGGGGCCGCATTTCAGACCTCTTGACGGACGGGAGGTAACGCCACTTCCGTGCAAACAGCTCACATACCGGCCTCACTCAGTCCACCGACCGCAGCCTCACGCCAGATCGCACTGGTTGCGCCACATCACCTTACCACATTTGGCACCCAAAACATCATCATAGAAAACCAATACGCCCATTCACTAGTCAAACACTCCCGGCACCGCACATCGGAATACAGGGAAGGGAAAAATCACCAGAGCTTCTTCTTGCCCAGCTCTCAACCTCCAACCTAGCCTAACCCAAACCCCCCCTCTTTAGGACTCTTCTGAGCTCCCGGTCTCCTCTTCTCCCTTTTTCCCTTTCTTTTTCTTTCTCTTTCCCCTCCTTTCTTTTTCTCTTTCCCCTCCTTTCTTATATGACAATGGCCGGCGTTATGATGAATAACTCGATACCATACGATCCTTTCTCGACTTCATATCTCATCAAGGACCAGCAGGTAAGCCGTCAAGTCACCTCACTCATCACTTGTCATCACTTTGTCATCACTTGTCCACTGGTATGCCTACCTAGGTACCCACCTGGCCTGCCTATCTGTTCCACCTAAACCATCTGTTGTCTACCTGCCTGCCCCCCTTGCTTCCTGCCTGACCTGCCTTGGGGTATCATCTCTTCTAACACATACCCCCTTTTGAGCCTCGACCACAGACCTTCGACTACTCTCCCATTGCCCTTTACAGCATACCACAGGAGTTTAGTGGGCCCGAATTTTCTGGTACTGGGCCAGCCGCATCTTCACCAGAGCTTGATTCACCCCTATCACCAGACTCATTCTCCCTGCCGACGGCCAACTCAGCAGGGAACGAGTGGACGTCGCCATTTGACAGAATTGAATCATCGGACGCCTTCTTCAAGTCAGAGAGCTTCGACTCGCCAGTGCTAGGATCCATCCCGCTGCAGAGCCTATCGTCTAGCCCAGCCATAAACCCCATGGAGCTCTCTACCGCCCCTGTCGTCATGAACGACGATGTCCCCTTTGGCGGCTCCGAGGGCGGCCTCATGGCCGACTCGGACCCGCTCTTCCCTTCGCCGCAGCTTGCACGAGCCCAGAACCCGGGGCACGTGAACCACTACGCCCCCAGCAACAATAACAACAACAACAATACTGTCAAGTCGGAGATCACGGTGACGACGCGGCAGAGCAAGCGCAACAATCACAGCATGAAGCGCAAGTCGAGCAGCTCCAGTTCGTCCTCTTCCGGGCGCAGCTCCGCCTCGCCGCCTCCGCCTCCGCCTGCGACTTCTCGTCCAGGACTGACCAGGAGGGCCACTGCTCCAGGGAACCATACCACGGGCGCCGGCAAGGAGCAGGGGAACAGCAATAGCAACAGCAACGGCGGCGGCAATGGCAACGGCAATGCGCAAGCCCACCATGTCTCTCTGCCGCCCAAGAAGACGGCGCACAACATGATCGAGAAGAGGTATCGCAACAACCTCAACGACAAGATCTCGGCGCTCCGGGACGCGGTGCCGGCGCTACGGGTGATGGTGCACCGGCTAGAGACTCACCACTCGGGCGAGGCCGGGTCGGAGGACGAGATGGAAGGGATGGAAGGGGCGGACGGCGGGGTCAACGGCCGCCGCATGACGGCCCAGGACTTTGAGGAGGACCTCGGCGGCCTGGCGCCCGCGCACAAGCTCAACAAGGCCACCATACTAAGCAAGGCCACCGAGTACATCGCCCACCTAGAGCGCAAGAACCGGGCGCTGGCCAGGGAGAACCAGGGGTTGAGGAGCAAGGTTGAAGGGTTTGAGATGTTGATGATGAATGGGGCCGCAAGGACTGTGTGGTGCTGACTCTCTTCTCCCTATGATTCTTCTTCTTTTCTCTTTCTTTTTTCTCTGCTCCTTTGCACTTTTATATATATATACACATATATTTTAAGTTTCTTCTCTCTCCCCGCCTTCCATTTTTCTTCCATACATTTTAATCCTTTTGTTCTGTATATAATGTTCTTCCCTTTGCTCCTCTTTTCTTTTCTTTCTGTTTTTCATTTGACATTGGACTTGAGAGAGCGGGCGTTTGCGTGCGACACCATTGGGGATATCATCAGAACCCAAAGCACTGGCACAGGTATAAGGCACCGGCCCAGGCGCAGCCTCAGGCAGAGGCACTAAGGAGGCGTTGTCGGGGATTTCATTGTTTCAATTGTTTTCTCTGTGTGCCAAAAGGGGACTGACTGGCCGCACTATCTTGTAAAAATAAACTTGAATAGCCGGCGGGGTCCCGAGGGAAGGCCCAATGGCCTGTGGGTTGGGACATTTTTTTTTGGGGGGTTTTTTGTTTCTAGGGTACCATGATGACCGCAAATCTCAACTATGGTTGTTTATGACAAGGACCATATTTCTTATAATATTTTTGTGCTTCTTGGTCATGCTGTGTGACTGTTGTATGTATACTTTGTTGTAGGTGCTCCTAGGTGATGCCGGGAATTTGGTGGCAACACGGAGCCTAGTTTCAGGGGTTAAGCCGTAACGCAGCTAGGCCGCTGGGGTAGGTAGGTGTGTGTGGCTCGGCTCGGCGTTTCGAGGATCGGAGCTCCGAACCTTGCAAACTGCCGGTCGCCCCGCTTCTTATAAGCCCGCCAGGGCCAGGAATATCCCAGAGTGCCATCTTCTCCATCCCTCTCCCCGTCCCTTTAATCTTCATTAAACAAGGTTCACCAGTTTCCCCACTGCCCACTGCCCACTGCCCACTGCCGTCTTCACTGCTTCAATCATTTAGTCTTCACAGGGCAAGCAACAAAGGACTCGGGGTGGACGGGGAAATAGCGTTAGATTCTAGATATGCAGCCAGACTACACCAACACAAATACCGACACAAATATCAACACCGACGCCAACACCAACGCCAATACCAACGCCAATACCAACGCCAATACCAACGCCAACACCAACGCCAACACCGACATCAGACCCGTAACCACGCCCGATCTCCCCGATGGCTACACACTTTACGTCGGCCTCCCCACCGAGTCGGCCTACCGCCACCTCCGCCAAGCGTCCGGCCTCACCCCAGTAAGTGGCCCTCAAGCCGCCGGTGCGTTGTCGGGTTCCTGGTACGGCTGCCACATCCGCTACCACTCGGACCAGTCTTCCGTCTCCGGCCGGTCCTCGCCAGAGTCGGTCGGGATGGGCCGCATCATCTCGGACGGAGGCTGGTACTTTCACGTCGCCGACATGGCCGTCCTGCCGGACCACCAGCGGAAGGGACTCGGAGGCGCGGTCCTGGAGGAGCTGCTAGCCTACATCGAGGCCAACAGGCCGGCCGAGGGGGACCCGTACATCACCCTGTTCGCTGACCCGCCGGGGATGAAGCTTTACAGGAACCGCGGGTTTGTGGAGAGCGTCAGCGCCGGCGAGGTCGGCATGGTTCTGGAGGATTCTTTTGGGAGCGGGAAGATCAAGAAAGGGGGGAGCCATGATGGATGACTGGATGACTGGATGACTTGAAGATTAGAAGATTGGATGACTGGATGACTGGATGACTTGAAGATTAGAAGATTGGATGATTGGATGATTGGGAAGGGGGATGTGGAGCTTCATTGCACCTTCTCACTTTCTCTTTGTTGACAGGCTCTCGTCAGCAGGCTCTCGTGCGCCCAAATTACAATTACAGTGAATGGCTAGCGGATTTTAGTCTAACAGATCCACAGGGTCAACAGGAGGCGGATGCTTTGACTTTGAAGGTTTATACATTTCGCAGCCTCCTTCCTATCCATCTCCTCTTCCTCTTCCTCTTCCTCTTCCTCTTCCTCTTCCTCTTCCTCTTCCTCTTCCTCATGACGGAGGAAGATGAGGAGCAGGGCGTCCTACCTGCCCGCTTTGTCTCGTTCGTCTTGCCCTCATTCTCACAATCTCATCTTCAGAAGTCCTCAGGGATGGCCACTCCGCGCCTCCTACGACCTCCCCCCCACTTGCCCTTCCCCCATTTTCCCTTGCCTGCCCATTTCCCTTTGCCACGCCACTTCGCCTTGAACCCCTGCTGCGGTGGCTGTTGAGGCGGCTGCTGAGGCGGCTGTTGAGGTGGTTGGATGGGTCTCGTCGAGATGGGCGTGTCCGGCTGGTACGTCCTGGTCACGGTCGTCAGGCTCCCTCCAGATCGGCTGCTCGTGCCGACGCCGGGCCGCAGAGGCGTGATGGGTGTGTCTGGCATGAAACTGCGAGATGACGACGACGACGAAGTCGAGGTGATGCTACTGGCGCTGCTGCTGGTGCTCGGCAAAGGGAGTGTGACCACGCCGGTGGTGACCAGGGCTGAAGTGCTTGTGCGGACGTTGGAGGAGTTCAGAGAGATTGGGCTGTCCGGGATTGGCATGCTCAGGGATGTGGCGGAGGAAAGGCTTGTGGTTGCTGAAGCTGACGAGGGCGAAGACGAAGAAAGGGTGGAGATGCTGGTTGGGACGACGGGAGTCGATGTCGTCGAGCTGCTGCTGGGGGCGGTCGTCGATGTCAGTGTCTCTGTCGGAAGAACAGACGGGATGCTGGTGAGGCTGGCCAGGCTGGTCAGGCTGGTTAGGCTAGTCTCGCTCGACGCTGCTGTCGATGGAACTGGGAGCGTCACCACACTAGTCGAGACTGAGACTGAGACTGAGACCGAGACTGAGGCAGCAGATGTCGTGGTGGAGATGCTACTACTACTACTACTACTGCTGCTGCTGCTGCTGCTGCTGCTTGTGGCTGACTCGGTGGCCTGGCGCGGCTCAGGGACGGCAACGCTGAAACTCTGTACAAACTTGGCCCAGGTGTTGGCTGGAGCCTTGGCATCGAACAGGTTGATGGTGAAGAAGCCCTTGTTGTTGTGGTAGGCAAAGCCGCTCGTGTTGCTGGAAGGCGTGGTCACGGCACGGGTGGCACCAGCCCAGGCCAGCGTCGCGGCAGTGGTGGAGAGCGAGATGATGGGCTCGCCGGGCTCCTCACGCCACTGGCTGCAGCCGCTGCAGATGACATTGAGCTCCCAGTGCGTCGCGTTGGCGCTTGACGACAGCGTCGTGTATGTTGCGCCGGCATACGGCCCTGGAAGAGATTTGGTTCTGTTTTGTTCATGTGGTGTCAGGGGTTAGCGTCTCCGTCACCTCATTTCCCCATTGGAAAAGGGTCGACCAGCGGTTGGGCAGGGGAAGAAACAGTAAAGTCTCCCTACCCAGTGAAGCGCGACGACGGAACGACAGAGTTGCCGTTCGGCCATGACACCAACAGTGGGTTGTAAGTCATGCTCCCGCCCCAGCACAGCCCGGCCCAGCCCTGCGACTTGGGCGCAACCACCTGAAGGAAGATGTCGAACGGTGCGCTGGCGGTTGCCGATTCGGGCACGGCAAACCGGAAGCGAATGTTGGTCGCCGCCGGAGTGGTGAACTGCGCGAAGCACATGGACGTCGACGCGTCGCAGTACCGTGTCGACTGCCGCCTCTCCAGTTCGTGGTAGTCCCGCTGCTCTTCATCTCTGGCGCCCATGGCAAAGCCGCTGAGGGCCAGGGCCGAGAGGGCCGCGAGACGTATAAACCCCATGGTCCCCATTGCTTTGCTATTTTTCACAGCGTCACGGACCTGCAGGCAGGCAAGCAAGCAATCAACCAAGCAGATCAACCAAGCAGATTCGAAAGGCGAAGAGGTCGACGGACTCGAGAAACAGAAGGACTATGGTTCGCTTTTATTTTGTTTTATTTTATACATATATCTATATCATATATATCTCATATTCCTATCTCATCACCTCCTCCTCCTCATCCTCCACCACCATCTTCTTTCCTATCGGCTACCCTTCTTCCCCCGAGCCGCCTCCCGTAGACCCGCTGCATCTGCATGGGAATGTATTGGTAGGCAGGTAGTAGAGAAATCTTTCCTCTGAGCATTTATGACGGCTACCAGTTTTCACAGAATCCGCGGCCTTGGCTTTGCTTTGTAAATTGTTTATCCCTCCGTCAAAACGATTTCTCCATCCGCTGCTGCTTTGGAAGTTGAGGAAGACTGCCGCCGGCTGAAATCATCGAGCCTGTGACTGGCTGGCAACTCCGATCTGCGTGAATAAACATGACACAGCACAAAATCGGACTCAGAGGTGCCGCCTCCCCGGTTCCCCAAATCCGGGAAAGATGCTCCATTCCATGTCCACCGGAGCTCGCTCACGTTGCCTTCAAGTGGCACCTCTAGCTTTCCCAATCCTACCTGGTCTTGGCCTGTCTTAGGGCCTCGCTCATTGTCAGCTTGTCAGAGGTCACTAATGCTTTAGCACATTGGGCAGCGGATCTTCTTCCATATTCTTTTCACCTTGTTTTACAGCAGGTCATAATCGGCATTTAGGGTAGCAGCAGGTAACTGCTGCTCCTCAGGGGCTCCACGAGAAGGTGAAGGATCGGAGGCGACAAGGATGGGAAGATGGTTGGGGAACCCCGGAAGAGGCGGGCTCTAATTGAAGCGAAGGTCAAACCCAGAAGGGACTTTCCACTTCTTCTTTTTTCCCTCCCCTTCGCCTCAGCCTCTGTCAGTACCTCCATTGTGGTACCCCTTTCTCCTATCTCTGGTGCCCTTGGTGATTGTTGCCATCACAATATCTTCAATTGTCGCCCGCGATTGCAATATCGTAGGCTTATAGCATAAAAGCGACGGGCATCATCAAGCGGGTACTAAGGATTGATTGCAATCGCACCCAAGAATTCAACGAACGGGTACCGGCAAAACTCCAGCCCTTTTCAGGCACGGCCAATGATGGAATTCCCGGCTCACGGTGATTGCCATTCGAGCGTGGGAGCACCTAGCATTCGTAACCGCCGCAGAAATAAACGAGGGAAGAAAAAGTGGCGTTCCGTGGACTGTTGGAATGAGCCCCCTGTTGTTCACCGGGGCTACACCCTATCTGCTCCGATCTAGTACTGCATCTCTTCCTGGTAGTGTAGTGGCCACACATCAACGCTGGTACTTGTCATTTCTGAGAATTTATCTACATACCTATCTACCTACCTAGGTGCATACCTGCCTAGACCCTACCCATGCTAAATAATCTGATTCATACGGGAAATGTCCTTGTCCTTACTTGTAGCCCTCACTTCCTCGATGCTTATCCCTTCCGGCCTGCTGGCCAAGCCCAAGCGTGCTCTCCCTTCCGCCTCCGCCAAACAGATTCGAGCGATTAGAAACGCACATCTGAAGGCACGAGCGCTTGTTCTTTCCGTTTGGAGACATGGAGACTGGATTTCGACATATCCCTACAAACACCCGATTCTGAATTACCTAAGGTAGGTATTTCCCAGCACTCCCCTGAGGCTTCCTGGTAGACTGCTGGTGTACTGAGCTGCAGCTGGTACGTACCTGAGCCTGCATTTTTCCCTCTCGTACCCATCATATTTAAATGGGTTGAGAACCAGACTAGGTTGAGTAGACTCCGATGCGTGGATTCCCGTCGTTGCCCCATCCTAGCGTCTCTTGGACCCCTGGAACGTCTTTGCCAGACTTTAAAGCAGCTTTCGTATGTTCCGGCTGGGTAGTTGCTTCTATGTAGAGTTGGGGGCAGTACGTGTGCGGCGAATTCTCCTTCGACGGACTTTGCGTTCGTTGGACAGTAGGCAAGATGCTGTTTGAAGGACCGTCTGAGAAAGCACTTAGAATAGCAAATCCCCGATCTGCCTGTTTCGACCATTTGAGGAGACCCGGGCCGCCAACCCCTCGTTGTTGAAGATTACAAGGTTTTGGGATTCTCCTCCCCGCCCAGTACGCCGGTCCTTGTTCACGAGAGACATATGTATATATATATATATATATATATATATATATATACAAAAGACAATGGGCAGTCTTATAACAATGGCATACAAAGCATGGGCTAACTCACTAACCTACGAGACTCCCCCCCCCCCCTTTTGGTATATAAGCGCCTTTGGGCTCCTCTCGTAATTTGAATCCCCTGTCCAGTGTGTTAGCATGTTAGGTTTCAAACCACCTCAATTCGTGATTTCAGACCCAAGGAATCAAGGGCTCGTCGATCCAGCCTGGTAAGTATTTGTCGGGAGATATTGGATCTTGTAAAATCAGCTCGAGATTCCTCCCATCGAGGGCTTTAAAGACACTGGACAGGCTGCCCCAAGGCCAACGCTACCTCCCTGCATCTGGGTTGAGAACCTCAAGCAAAAAAGTATTTCTGCATCTGCCTACACCAGGCAGAAAGAACGAAGTATTTTGTATACAAAATGATTCCACGAAGCAGAGGCTTCGCCCGTCTCTCGTCCAGCACCACTTCTTCTGTCTACAGTAGCGGTCTTAACCATCTCTCACGAGACCTGAAGGACTCCCAGGAGCTAGAGTTCCCACAATGGCATTTCAGACACTCATACGTGTCTAACAGACGGGGCTCTTTAAAGTCGTTGCCTGATGTCTACCACATGGGCCGTATGGAAGATATTGAGGAGTCTCAAGATAGGTTGAGCCGACATTTTCATGTGCCCCTCTCTGATGAACGATCCGGACCTCGAGGGTCAAGCCAACCATTCCAATTTTGAGGCACTGGAGGTACTAGTGGCCCACCCACGGGCTTCGTCTTCCGGGCTTGGTGAGATCACGAGGTTTTGCAAGAGCATCCAGATCCAGCCCATCCGCACTAGCACCGCCGTCCTGGCTGGTCAGATTGATGATGCCCCGATCGACCTGCAGGGGGTCAGCAGAGAGAAGTTTCCTCTCGAAGAGGACTCCAGAGACGAGCCGATTCCTGTAGTAGAGGTAGACATTCGTCAAGCAGCCCCCCGGGATAGCGGGATGGGACTTAAAGTCAACGTGTCGCCGCCTGGGTGGGTGGTTCAGATGCAGAAGGAGCTGCGGCTCTCGGAATGGGACGATTGTGAAGACAGGGGCTTCTCTCGGAGTCAAGGGAAAGTTCCCAGTGCAAAGACTGAGCCGGGGGGGGGGGGNGGGGGGGGGGGGGGGGGGGGGTTTCTTGCGCAACGACACTGAGGCGCAAAACCCGGTACTTCTGCCCTTACCCGGGTCTGGTGGATGAAAGACGCTAAGAAGGCAAGTAGGTATGCCATACATGGAGTATTGCCTGGACGTAGCCGTAGCAGCGAGCAAAAAGCACCTGGGTGTGGTAGTCATAAAAGGCACAGGCTGCTTTTTAACTGTCGGGCGACGACACCATTCCTCTGCGAGATGCCAAGGTAGTAGGTAGTTACAATCCGTTAACTAGGCAACAAGTCAACCAGCAAGTCAACTAGTTAAATGGCTAAATATCCACACAGTCGATGCTATCTGTATCCATCACCCTCCCGAGGTCCATGCCGTCGTTCATCATGTTGGAACAGGAGTCTGGTAGGCGGTGGACCAGGAGGCAGTGTAGGTCGAGGTGGCCACAATCTGCATGGATGCCCCGGCAAGAGTGGCAGACGTCACGACCGACTTTTGAATCCAAGAGGACCAGTCGGGGCCGTATTTTGACGGGCCGGATATCGGGCCGACACTGACAGCTGTCGTCTCAGCCCAGGCATCGGACCAGACGGTGGGGCCTAGAAGAGGAGAAAAAAAGGGGGAGGGGGAAAGAAGTGGGAAGAAAGGTTAGTGGCAAGCGTGGTCCTCCCACCCGGCGCCCCCCTGCTCCCTGCTGTGGGCTTCATACCTGGGATGGGATATGTGGTGACGCAAGCGGTGGTCCGCTTCGTCTCGGTCGAGCAGTAAACGTCGTATACAATGCCCGGGTCCTCGTACTTGTAGGCGCCGGGGAAGGACACACCCTGTGGCAGCTCGACGGTGCCAGAACCCAGCACCTCGACCTGGACGCAGTTGGGGTAGAACTGGGCGCCCCGCCTGGGGTTGACCCTGTAGTCGGCCTCGCCCTCGTGCAGGGCTATCAGCTCGGCCCGGATCAGGTAATGGCCCGCTTTGAGGCCGGCGGGGATGCGCACGTGCATGAGCCCCTTGTTGGCCTTGATGTCCGAGGTCACAGCCCACTTGCCCGGGGCGAAGGGCGCCTTCTGCTCTTCGTAGAGGCCCTTGTGCCAGATCTTGACGAACGAGTTGGCCACGGGAGGATCGGGCGAGATGTAGACCAGTGCGGGGCCGTGGTGCGAGAAGTCGATCACGTCGTCAGTGGCTGATCTGTTGTCGTGGTGCCTGTTTGAACTCAGCAAGGAGGGAAAAAGGGAGATGATCAAGAAAAGAAGATCCAGACTTAGGATGGGAGTCATGGGGCAACAAACCAGTCCAGACTCAGAATGTCCCCCGGCTGCGCCTTGATGGTGAAGGGCACCTGCTTGTCGCCCAGAACGTTGCAGCGCATGTCGATCGAGTCCAGGTCCTTCACCGGCGAGTTGGCGTACCCACGAGGAGGAGGGCCGTTGAAGGCCGGAGTGCGGATCCCATTGAATGTGCCTTGATCAATGCCGTTCAGGTACACGCCCTGTTCGAGGGGATGGATGAGTCAGGTCAGTCTCGACGAACGAATCCCAGCTGCCTGGGACCCAGGGCACCCAAACCCACGAACCCAACAACAAACACCCACGTACCCAGATGAAAGAGTGGGCGGTGGAAAGCCCTAGGTTGGCCGTCGCCCATAAGGCCACTGCTAAGGTCCGTGTTAAAACCTTCATCTTTAATTCTTGACTCCTGACTCTTGGCTCTAGGCTCTTGGCTCTTGACTTGATTTTGAGCTTTACCACTGGGCCGAAGTGGAGGCATGGCCTCCAAAGCATGTTTATATATCGCCATTGAGTATGAGGGGATCAAAAGGATGGGGCTTCAATTCGGATCTCGACTTCCGCGGAAAGGTCAGCCAACCAGCGCCCAGCACCCACCGCCGCCGAGAATCCATTCCCGGTCGCAGGAACGGTGGTTCCGGGGGATGATATGATGATGACAGATCCCAGTAGATGAGTGCTTGATGCTGCTTGCCGAGACGGCTTCTGCAATGCTCTTGTCAGTCCTGCCGTTGAGTGCGGTTGGGAGGGTTCCCTCTCAAAAAGGCCAGGCTATATGGCAAGGCGGTAGTTTTAGCCGGCAGACGGCATGGGTGGTAGCGTGAGTAGCGTCGTTGAGCACTTGCGAATTGCGGACGAGGTAGCTGGGCCGCTGGGGGAAGTGGAGATCGGTCGGGAGCTCACCAGCCCACCAATCGACAGTTTGCAGTTTGCATGCCCAGTTTGTCTGAATGCAATCAATCCGTTGTCCTCGGCCGCACGGTGTGGTAGCTCGGCGATGCTTTCCTCCGAGCAGACACGTGACTCCTCAGAAGGCATTTCGCCATAGTGCGGCTGCGCGGAAGGAATGAATCGATCCATGAAAGCTGGGTAGAAATAAAGTCTCGGTATTAGACTGTTGCTTGATATGAGAATACCATGATGTTCTGCATTCCGCCCAATGGAGTTGTCTGTCACTGTATGCTCTATGCTGCGTGCTGCGTGCTGCGTGCTGCGTGCTCCCGTTCCCAACGGAATGGTGCGATCCATCCTTCCCCTCATTCGATCAAGCATGAACCCTTCCAGAGCTCACCAGTCTGCCGCTAGACATCACAGGGTCTTCCCCTTGGCCTCTTCTGGAAGACGATCACTTCCCAACAGCCCCAACAGATATGCCATCTTGAATGAGAAGGTGAAGGCGGGCCCGAGCATATGGCCTTTCAACTCGGTGCTCCAGCTGCCGAAGTCGGACAGCAGGGACCTGTCGAGCACCGCGATAGTGCCGGCCCAATGGGGAGGGTCGGCAAGGGCCAGTGCCAGGATTACCAGCCGGACGGTGCGCGGGTCCTTGCAGGTCCACATGACGATAGCCGCCAGCAAGCCCACCAGCGCCGTCATGGTGCCCGAGTTGATGCTGCTGAGCTGTTCAGCGGGAGAGTACGTCGAGGAGGGAGAGGGAGGAGACGACCCCAGGATGGCCGCTGAATACTGGCCCGGGTTGATCAGCCAGACCACCGAGCCGTACGTGATCAGGAGTGGCTCGACGATGCAGAAGAAAAAGCGAGGAATGGGGGCCATGAAGGATGCCATTTTGTCTTTTTTCCCTTGACGACTGACTATTCTGACTGACTGAAGTCTGAATGAAGGCGTGAAGAGCAAAGCTTAGCGTGGAGCTGGAAAGATATCACCGAGTGTGAGGCTCGACCTATTTGTGGAAAGGGACCATTGCCGTAGGCTCGTAGCAGATAGGAACGTATATTCTACTAGGATGCGATCTGGGGGGGTTGGTGCAAGGGGGAAATGGGGAAACAATGCCGATGTCACATGATATCGGATCGGTATCACGGGGCTGTTCCCCACTGAACTTCCTCCGCCGAGTCCGCTCGCAGGGCAAGACCAGACACGATTTTGATCCCAGCCTCGGCTTGGGCTCTGCTAATTGATTAGCAGCTTCGTGTTGGAACTCAGATGGAAAATGGATGTAAAGCCGATGGATTGACGGTTCTGTTCGCGTCAAACCTCCCGAATTCAAAAACTCGAATCCCCTCATCAACGTCAAGAAGATCGAACCCTCGTCCCTCTCCTCCAGTTATTGCGAAAACTACTGAGACGGACCATGAGAGCATCCATTTGGAACACCTCTTCTGAGCATCCTTTTGCTCCACGTTTCCCACGCTATAGCAGCAGCCAGCTCCAACACACACTACTCTACCTAACCTGCCTACACACTTAGGCAGGTGTATATAGCATTTGTGATTCAGACTCTTGCCAATTACCTAACCCTTAAGCCGCCCCACTCCGCTAGGTACCTACCTACCTAACTTACTTACCTAGGCTTGACCTGAGTTTGCTTTCGCTTCTCCTTCATTTCATCTGCTCCTCGTCCGTTGCCTTCCATGGCGACACTCCCTTCCGATGTCCCGCAGACCTCGCGGATAGGCAGTACACGCACCAAACCGACAATCTCAGCCTCTGCATCCTCCACCGAGTCGACGGCGCGGCAGGTGCTGTCGCTGCCGCCCAAATGGCTGGGCGTGTACGATGACTTCATCAGCAAGAACGCGAACCAGGTGTCTCAAATCGAGAGCGCACTGCGGTCGCTGACGTATATCATACCTGGTGCGCTGCCCCCCGGGCCTTTTCGTCTCTCCCGCCTCTCCTCCCCCTTAGGTGATCTGATCCCACTCTAGGCTTTTATTCTCGTTCGCTAATTCGGAAGACAACGAATGCCTTTTGATCAGGCCGCTTTCGCGATGCTGAAATAGCCTCGGAGACGGTGCACTCGGGCGTCCAGCTCCTCTCCATGTACCACGACCACCTCCTCCAACGCGCAGCTTCGACGTCGTCAGGCTCCTGGAGCGCGAGCCCTTCTCCCGCCTCCTCCCAGCACCTCCCATCAGCGCCTCCGGCCTCGCCGCATAGGACGATCCACGCCCGCTACACCGCCTTCTGGTCGCAGAAATCGAGCATCTACCGCCGAGTCGCCCTCGCTCTCCAGGTGGTGCAGTACACCCAGCTGCTGATTGAGATGGCCGCCAAGCGGCGCGGCGACGAGCGCTTGCGCTGGAGGGTCGTCGTGCTTGTCGAGGCCTTCAAGGCGCTCTGCAAGCTGATCCTTCTCCGCATCACCCGCTCCCGCCCGCTGGTCACGCCCGCGCTGCCGGAGCGGGTGCCCATCCCACCAGCGGACGAGGAGGAGCTCGACAGTGAGGACGAGGAAGGGAATGGCGAGTACACCATCTCTGCCGAGCTGCGGGACGACCACGGGGAGGAGGCAGGGAATGGGCACACCAAGGAGAACGGGATGAAGGGGATGAACGGGGATGCACAGCAGAACGGCCACGCGGTGACCCTTCCGGACAAGGGACACATCACCGGGCCGGCCGCCCACAACAGCAGCCAGAACGGGAAGGCTATACACACACAAGCCGCGCACACCAAGGACTGGCACATGCCGCGCACGCAGTCGACGCTGCCCTCGCTGCCCTCCAACTCGGACATCGGCTCGTACCTGCTCTCGCGTGTCCTGACCGCTGACGACATCAAGCCCGCCCCGAAGCTGCTGCGCCCCCTCGCCGGCACCGCCCAGGCCGCCGAGGTGCTGCACATCATCGCCCCGCTGGTGTACGCCCTCGCCCTGGCGCACTTCTCCTCGGACAGGTACAACACTGGTAGGAGGGCAGCCGGCGGCGTCGGCGGCAGCGGCAGCGGCACGGCCAAGGGCACCAGGTCAGCGGTTGCAACTTGGTCGCCTTGGCTGCTGGGCGTGGCGCTCTCGCTCGCCGCCCGGCAGCTGCGCGATCGCGGGCTGAGGACCACGGCACTCGAGAGGGAGGAGTGGAACCGTCGGGGCTGGGGGCTTGGCTGGTGGGCCATGCGCGGGGCGGCCTACGAGGGGCTCATGAAGGGTGTCGTCCAAGGGGTCAGGAGGAGGGTCCCTAGCTTCGTGGGCGGCATCTTGGAGGATTACGAGTATCTTTGGGAGAATTACTACTTCAGCACTGTTGATTGATCATCATTTTGGGTTTCTCCTCACCATCATCTTCGCTGCCGTCTTAAGTCTATTTCTTTTTCTTCCTCTGTCCCCACACTGCCGCCGCCCGGCCTTTCCTTTTGTCCTCTGCATCTTGGTCTACAACCGTTTTATTAGCTTGGT
The DNA here is from genome assembly GCA_003049395.1 of Pseudohalonectria lignicola. Taxonomy (NCBI): domain Eukaryota; kingdom Fungi; phylum Ascomycota; class Sordariomycetes; order Magnaporthales; family Ophioceraceae; genus Pseudohalonectria; species Pseudohalonectria lignicola. Next base: position 28,975 of record PYSP01000221.1, read on the forward strand.
GTTTTGGGTCAAACGGGAAAAGGGAGGTAGGTCAAGGGGTAAAGGACGAAGAGTTGCGGAGCTCGAACAAAAAGGAAAGGGTTTGGAGTCTCGAGCAACAATGTACTCGGAGGAGAAAATGTGTATCTAACTAATCTACCTGCCCTACCTATGTACTTATCTAGTTGTGATGGTCTCTCGTAACGGAGAAGCCGTAGCGTTCTTGGGACGGCTCGACCACTCATTCATATGGCTCCAACTCCAGTCGAATGTCACTCGTCTTATGTAGCAATGGGAGAACCCATAGGCCAAATGCCGGTAGGGCGGGCAGCCAGCCACCAAGAGGGAAACCCGAGTATGGCATGAAGACCAGGGCACGGGCTCGGTGATATTCATCAGGCACGCACAATCAATATTTATGAGTTGACTGAATCCTTCGCAATTGAGCGCTACGTGTGTATAGAAGTAGTAGTAGTGTACATGGACAGAAACCAACTTCCAACCCTGCTTCGTCAAGATTGGGAAAAGCCTGTTCCAGCCAGTTTAGATTTCCCAGACGCCTTTGCTGCAATACCAATCACTCACTGCCAGGCAGACAATCTTTTTTGGTATGTCTGACCGGTCGATGATGTGGTGTTGCTATGCGCCCACCTTTTTGCTCCGTAACCCTGCCCAATGCCCCCTCCCCATCCACCACCGTCGTCAACCGTCACAAAGAGAAACGGAGGAAAGACTGAGAATGATATACTGTTAAGAGAAGGATGGAAAAAAGAAGACAAGAACCCAAAAGAGGGAGAAAAAAGAAGAAAAAGATCTTCGTCAAAGCTCAGCTATGTCGCTGACGCTTGGCCCAGGTAGCAGCTTCCTCAAGCGGTTCCTCTCTTGTCCTCTTGTTCGAGTGCTGAACCTTCAAAACAATTTTCTGGTTACGTGCTGGTGGTGGTGCACTGATCATGGCGACGCTTGCTTGTTGCTCAAGCTGACTGAAATCCGGGTTCTTGTCCCTCTGGCGGATCGTCATCATCCGCTCCTCAACCCTGATGGCCCACAATAGTGTGAGCAGGACCTCCTTGGACGGCAGCGAGGCTCCGTTCAGCCTCAGCCACTGGAAACCTTGGCCCGCGGAGCCGTTGCTTCCGGACACCACAATCTCGGGTTCCGCAACGATCGATTCGTTCCCATCCTGACTGACCCGGTCGGCCCCGCGTCGCTCCTCAGATTGCACCAACCGCAATGCCGCCAACGTCGCATCCAATAGTGGACGCGCCAGGTCGGGGCTGCAGGCCAGGATCTTCCGGAGTGTGCGAAGCCTCAGGGTGGTCAAGGGGGTTCGACTCGACGCCGCCGAAGCCGCTGATGGTGGAGGCGGTAGCGTTGTGCTGCTGCTGGGTGTTGATGTTGCTGTTGCTGCTGCTGTCGTCGTTGGGGTTGTTGTTGAGGTAGTCGTTGATGTCGAAGAGGTCGAAGCCACCCGTCGTCGACGACGAGATGGTGAAGGCTGCGTCACCAGCCAGATAATCGTGTTCAAAATCGGCGCTGTTGGGGGAAGAGAGAAGCCCACTCTCAAGGACATAGCTATCTGCGTCAAGGGCCGCCGACAGACCGAAAGGATCGTGGCCGCCGACGTCAGGAAGACAGTCAGCTGCCAGTACAGAGCCGTCGAGAGCCGCGAGGGCGTTGAGCGCATCGAGAGCGTTGAGGGTAGCCGCGGCACCTCCGCCGACCGACACTGCAGGTCGCGCCACAACATCTCGGCAGGATGTTGTGTCAAGTCGGGGGAGGTCCGCACGGCATCCTCTTGCGCCTCAGTCGCTGCCGCCTTCATCTTCGCCGTCTCTGTCTCCTCGGGCGCCTCGTCAAACGTGTGATCGCCCACGTTGGGGAGGTAGCTAGGCGAGTCGGCGACCGGGCTCAAGGCCGGCGAGATGGACGCCGGGTTGACTGTGCTCTGCGACTCGGCAGACATGAGCAGCTCATCCATGAGGGATTGCTTGCTCTGCTCCGAGAGGGCCGTCGGTGATGCGCCGTGGCTGTCCTGCGAGCTGAACAGCTCCTGCGAGAGCGTGACGGGGTTCTGACGAGACGAGACGACGCCCGAGTTGCGCCGCGTCTTGTTCAGCTCCTCCGTCAAGAGCACCGTCATCTTCTGAAAGTGCATCACTTGCATCTCGAGCTCCTTATTGCGCTGCTCCAGCGCCTCAACCTCGAGCCTCTTCCGTTCTCTTGACGACTGCGCGGCCCGGCGGTTGCGGAGGACCCGCTCCACTCGTCGCTGCTCCTTCTCGTCTTCTGTCTTGGCACGTTTCCTGGAAGGTGCGAAGAGCAGCCGAGGTCAGCATGGGAGAACATCGGCGTAGTCGTCGGGTATCTAGATGATGGACGGGAATACAAGAGGAATGGATGGGCATGGGAATGAGAACAAGAATGGGGGTGTGACCAATGAACTGTAGCGTACATACCTTGGGGGGAGGTTGGTCTTCGGCTCTGGCAGGACTTGGCCCCACGACTTCCGTTTCTTGTTCTGCTTTTTCTCCGTGGCGGAGGCGCTGGGGTTCGCATCGTCCGCGGTGCCGTCGAGGCCGGACAGGAGGTCCATGTCGGCTGTCTCATCGTAGTGCGCAGAGGCCGGCGTCATCATCTCGGATGGGTCCATGGTCGCCTCGCGGGAGGGTGTACCGAAGAGAGATGGATATAGCTCACCAGGAGCCGAGAGGAACGACTCGGCGGGCGAGTGCTCCAACTTCAGCTCTGGTGAGGATTGGGTTGACTTCCAAGAATCCATCTTTAAAATACTGAAGTTGGATCTTCTTAGAGATGGATGAGGAGGACTTGTATGGTGAATAACACGTGGTAGATCACCTAAGAGAATGGAGAGTAGGTGAGAGAGAGGGTGAAAGAGGGCTATTGTAATCGAGGGTGCCGTCCTAATTCCCTGATACAAGTGAAGCGGTCCCCTGTAGTTGTCTTAACGATAACGCATGATGGTGACGACGACAAAAGCCTCGGGACCCCAAAGTAGGGAATGAGTCAATTGGTGGCTCAGGTGTCAGTGACTGGGCGGAAGCCTGGAAACAGGTACAGGGTTCAGTTGAAAGTGCACCTGTGCCGGCGAGGTGGAACGCTGTGGTTGGCTGGATGGCCACAAAAGGACACCTGTCTTCTTTGGTTTGGATGACAACCTATCGTGTGCTTGTTGCGTCTACCAAGATCAGGTGTGTTGGCCACCCTGAGAGGGCGAGGTGGGCACTCTTTTATCTTGAGGACACCTGTGCACAAAGGGGAATCCTGCTGCCTGTTTGTGCCTCAGGCCTCAAAGATACAAGGTACAAGATGTCGTGGAATAATGAGTGATTGGACGGAGTCTGCGGCAGTGGAACCACCTTACCCGGGTCCCACATTGCATGTCGCCAGATGGTGGGTCATGATGAACCCCCCTGCCTGAGCGGAGGCGGAAGGAGGAAAAATGGAATTCCCAAACTGGTAAGGCGCTTGCTCGGGGGATGATGTCGATGGATCACGGAAGATCAGGCGAAGGAAGCCTGAACCAGCCCAGTGCCCCCAGTCCGTTCGGTCCGTCCAGTCGAGCTGTCTCGAGCAAACCCAGCCTGTTCATCAGCTTGCCCAGCCGGCGATTAGACTAGTCGTGGCGGATGGCCAGACCAAAGGGATAACACCAATGCAAGGAATCAGGGGCAGCGTGCGCAGGTGAGGAACAAAGTCTGGAAGGCCCACACTTTGAAAATGAATGTTACTGGTGGGGTGTCCCCCTAAAGCCAAAAGTGCACGCCAAACTTGAGTCCCCCTTTCTGCCACATCCACTACCAAGTCCAGAGTACGTACCGACTAGGCAGGTCGTTTCCCTGGGGTCTCACTCATTTCGCGACACCGGAGTGATTGATCTTTCCTGTCGTTGACTTGTTGCCGCTCGTCAATCCAATCTCAAAGGCATTCCATTTTTAAAGAGTCCGACATGATTTCACACCTCGCATTCACCACCTCGTACTTATGCCCCGTACTTGTGCATTGTCTGATATGCAGAATATCTGTGGGTGGGATTTTAGTTCATGGCTGTGCTCAGCATGCTGACGCGATGGCCTTCCTCGAGGACCACTCATTGACAAGCTGGATGACAGTAGTGCACGGTGGAATGGATTGCGGCTGGACCCTAAACTCCCCCAAAACTTTCTAATTTTCAGCGCCGACATGTGTGCGCTAAACTTAGAGGGCACCGATGGCCTGAACGGGCTAGCCCAGCCCGTGTAGGTACATGTAGTCGTCATAGAATGTCGGGTCCACCACTCACCACTACTGACGGCAGATATCGGCCTCCATTTCCGTTACCCACTGTGCTGGCCGAGCCGACTGGATCACGCAAGCCATGACTGGAGGATATGAGAACACGTAAGCTTGGGATGTGCGAGTCACAACAGGCGACACTGGCGACCATACCTCTACGCAGTACGGCTGACTGTCCACACGTTAATAACTTTCGCCAGGTTCGTGCGGTCCAGACACAATGGCTCAGTGGAAAGCTGCGACCTGCCGGTCCAGCCACCCCCGCAAACCGCAAACCAGGAAGAATCGATGCTTTGATATTAATATCACGGGTATTGAACTCTCCCTTCGCCAAGTACGGCGGCGGTACTGGTAGGCAGGTAGGGTAGGCAGGTACGTAGGATGCATGGAGGGATTGAACCGAGGCCGGCAGCGGCTCCCTAGCCAGCCGTCCGAGGCGAATGTGCGTTCGGAAGAGTGAGCGGCCAAATTCACAAACTTCCCACTCTAGCTCAGGTTATGAGATTATCATATATGCAATCTCTTTCGTACATTCGCTGTTTGAGGGCATGGCTTTCGCGGCCACTCTGCAATATAGTGAGCTCTGCGGTGGACGGGAGTTTGAAGATTAGCCTGAGTTTCCCCAGAAAACGTATGTGGCCAAGAAACTTCTACTTCATCTTCGAGCTCTGCTCGGCTGTTGGGTCCGGGCCTCCCGTAACCGAGCTGTCAAATTGCGGAATCCGATCTCCTTGCCTGCGGATACTAGGTAAGTACGGATAGGTAGTACACTACTTGCTGCGTCAAATCTCGAATCCGGGCACTGCGAGTTTGGAAATGCCTACGGCAGATGGTGCCGTATTCAGTCCTGGATGTACTATAGCCGTGCGCGGCTGAAAATGGATGCCCTAACCCCTTCTGTGCCCCCCCCCCCC
>PYSP01000221.1:34213-64731 GCA_003049395.1 Pseudohalonectria lignicola
CCCCCCCCCCCAACCAGAGAATGGGACCGCAGGCCACAGCTGGCTGTCATCCCTCCTCCAGGCAGGCCGCTTAGGTACGTATTCTGATCCTTCAAACTCACTGCCTCGGATGGTTGTCGTCCTCGAGCTACGGAGAAATCCTATCCTGTGTACGTACAGAGGTACACACACTGTTATCTTACTTAAAGTCTAAGGTGATCCCACTAATGAATCCATCGAATCAGTGAGTCCCGTGAATCCTCTGACCAAGTGTTGACTACCTAGCTAGAGCTTGGAGTCCCCCATTTCCTTCTCTGTCTCATTTGCCCCTGTACTGCGCCAGTTCATTCAACATGTGAGACCATTGGAGAGGCACCGAGAGGTCTAATCCAATATTTCATAAACGTTTCACTACCACTATCCGTACTGCAATACGTACCTACCTACACTAACTCTGTACCCGTAGTTTGTCTGCTATCCTTTTCTTGTCAAGAACTTCAGCCGTCTTTTATCCTTCGGTCAAATACCTAAGTCAGTGACAAGCAAGTGGGGACTGTACATCCGTACGAGGCACAACGCTCCCTTTTCCTCCTGCCCCCTTTACAATTTCCGTTTATGGTAAGTCGGAATCTGGCACTGGAACAATCAGACACCCCCAATACTACAGTAGTACGTCCGTACTACGGATTGTATTTCTCGGGACGGAGACCAAGCAGATTGACCGTGCCAAGAGAGCAGCGTGCTTGCCTTCATGTGGACTGTGGCACTCCCTTCCCTTGTCTCGATCGGATCCAGAGCAGCCGAAGATCGCGGCTACGCATCTGAAATACCACCCACTGTCGATCACCCAGGAGGTATCGACAATTTATTTCGTACCTACTCCATGCCGCTTTCTCGATCAAATGACCGTTTGAGAATCCGGGATGTGGTTGTTGGTCAAGTCTCCGGGGGAGGGGAAAAGAAAGAAAAAACAATAGAAGAAGAATATCACGGGTATTGCGACGAAGAAAGGAGTCGGGGGTGGTCAGCCCGTTACCTAATCAATTGGTTGTTAGTCTGATGTTTTAGATCCCGACAGGCCTAAGCAAGGCGGCGGGGATGGCGCCTTTGTTTCTGCCAATCATACAATCATATACGTGTAGAGGAAACTGGCTTTGCCCTTTTCTTAATCTTGTGGATCTTACACAGCGCCCCCTGACAGCTTGTTGGTCCTTCCCTACCTTTTCTTGCAAAAAAGGCTTCCCTTGAGCCCCTTTTTTTCTGTTTGTGTTCGGGCTCGGACTTAGCGAGGTTCGAGGTGGCTAACAGGCCCAGCCCGCCTTTAGGTACTGTGTTGCTGAGCCCGTATTACATTACGTAAAAAAGCATATCTACCTACGCCGCATCGTTTCAAACCATGCGGGTCTGACCCTGAGTGGCTGACCGCCGAAACAACAGCCAGCCACCGCCGGCGTGCAAACGAAGAGTATCATCTATCCGAAAGCATGTTCCATGAGGGATAAGAAGAATTATATAAAATAAGAAAGATCACAGACACGGTCACACAACCGGATCCCAGTTACCATTGCGCCCCTTGACAATACCTTCCATATCCTCCGTCACCCAGCCGCCGTAAAAGTCGCCAGGCTGCGGTTCAACTTTCTCCCCATCCACAAAGCAGTCCCACGGCCCGGCGTAGAAGGAGAGGTGGCCCTTGATAGGCAGGTACCCCGGGCTTGGCTGTTCGTAAGACCATATTCGGTTGGCCACGGTCTCGTCCGTCTCCGGATGCTTGACCGAGTGGTATGTCGCCGCGCCCTTCCACTCGCAGGAACTTGTACGAGGGGTCCTCGTCAGGGGTACCAGTACGGCGGACGGCGGGATATAGTACGCTGGAGGTGGGAGAGGGAGGTTGGATGATTAGAGGGGGAGACAAAGACAGAGAAAACATACAGAAAGATATACCAATACCAGCAAGAGCAAGGCCAGCACCAAAACAAAAGGAGAAAGCAAAGGGAGGTAAGCAAGACAAGCAAGGCTTTTACGGACTGGGAGGGTGATGAGTCTCGAGGACCCAAAAGGCGTTTTTGGTATCCGCAATAAGCTGCCCATGCCATCTGATCTGGACGTGCCGACCTGCCTTCTCTATGAGAGGGGGCCGTGGAAAGAATTGCACGTTCAGCTTTGGCTTCAGGACCTTTGCTGCCGCCATTCGTGTGAGAGTCTAACGTGTGAGCCACTTTGGTTGTTTATTCCATCACCTTGTTCGGGTATAAGTAAAGTTTATCCGGAAATAAACATGTCCTACTACGAAGCACCTAGGTACGTTCGGAGGAGGTAGGAAGAGAGAGGCGGACGAGAGAGGCGGTCGAGAGAGGCGGTCGAGAGAGGTAAAGAGACCGTGGGGATGTGTGGCTGCTGCCTGGGGCTTGAAATTCAACCCGCGTCATGTGTGGCGGTGCTGCCCCTCCACTTGCAGGCCTGCCTACCGAGCATACCAAAGCAACGATCATTCACGTCGCCTCCTCTCCTGGGCTCTAAGAACATAGTTCCAGCCGTCCTGCCAACTCATCCTAGGTATTAACCGCTACCGATCGAACTTTCTCTATCAAACCGAAGCCTACGATCTTCTCGACGGTGTCGAATAGTTCAAAACCAAGGGGAAAGCAGTAAAGAATAAACCTCCCCCCCCCGGCAAGGCCCAAAATGTCACAACGACAACTCGCACGAGACATGCAGACGGAGTTCCAGGCCCGGGTATGCAGAGTCCGAGTCCGATATTACGGAGGAACACTTCGTCTTGACAATTTGACATGACACGGCGTGGCATCATGCCTTTGTGCATCCTGCCTAGTTCTCCTTGCTGATATCTCGTTTGCTTGCCGGAGGTCAACAGTTCAGCGCAAAGCAAGCCCGACGCGAGGCGCAAAAGGCGGCAAAGCAGGATAACGAGTTGAAGAAGCAGATTCAGAATGTAAGCAGGCGTCCTCGCTGCTGGAATGAACGCCTGTGTCTGCCTTTGTTCCGTCCATTGAGTTATTGACCGACCGTGCTAACTCTTCTTTGTCGCATCTATAGCTCCTGAAGAAAGGCGACACAGCGCAGGCGGCGCAGAAGGCACGGATGCTGCTGGCGAAGCAGGCGATAGCAGCTCAGATGGACGCGGCGGCCGACATGGCGGAGCTCTCAGTGGCCCAGATCCAGGCCAACAACGCGATGAATCGGATGACGGCCATGATGGCGCAGTCGAGCCGGACGATGAATCGGGCGCAGAAGCAGATGAACCCGGAGCGGACGCTGGTGGCGCTCGACCAGTTCAAGACGCAGAACGAAGAGTACGCCATGAGCAACAGCATCTACCAGGACGCTATGACCCAGAGCACCAGCGTCCAGGTCAGCGACGACGCCGTCCAGGAGCTGCTGGGCAAGCTGGCAGACGACGCCGGGGTCGAGCTCAGCCGCGAGCTGGGCCAGGCAGAGGTCAGCAAGACAGACCCGGTCAAGGAAAGCGCAGCCACAGAGCCTACCCGTGAGGAGGAAGATTTGCTGCAGCAGAGGCTGAGGGCTTTGCGGGCGTAGGCTGTCGTCAAGGGAAGAGGGGGGGATGGGGGGAGATGAATTGACATAGGCTGAAAATGTCGCCTTTCTTCGTCTTCTTCTTCTACCTTTCTCACACTTTTTTCCTTTCCTTTTTTCCCACTTCCTTGTTTATTTGTCCTACTCCTCCTTTCTCTCTTGCCCTTTCCTGTTTTCTCTCTGTTGGGTAGGAGGGACACACTATTGGCTCGATGGAGACTACACCAGGGGTTGGTGATGACCTGCACTTCATAGCTCTCTCTCTCTCTGTCTCTTTTCGTCCTCAAAGACTTCAGCGGCGTTACGGGCCATTTGGGTATATCATCATCTCGTATATTGACATGTTTATCTCGTTTATGGACTTGATTATTTTGAACGAACAAAGAATCTGCCCCGACCGTAGTATATCAAAGGTCTAAACGTCCTAATGCAAGCAACACCTACATGTAAAGACTGGCCACGGCCGTGATGTCGCGCTTGATCAGCTCCTGGGCAGCCTGCATCTTCTGGTAGAGCTCCGGGTCGCCGATGATGCGGGCGGCGTTCTTGACCTCGCGACAGGTCTCGTCCAGCCTGGTGATGGTGCGCACGATGGTGCCCTCCAGGACCGTGGTCAGCCCCGTGATGTTCTTGAAGCTCATGCCCCTGGCCCACTCGTAGACGACCTCCATCAGGCCGAAGCGCGGGCGGGAGGCGAAGTCGGCAGACTCGTCGCCCACCTGGATCACCTGGTGAAGCGTCTGCACGCCGTTGACCTTTTCACTGATGCGCACGATGGTCTCCATCCCCTGCTTAAGGTGGGCGGTTAGGGCTGGCTCGGCGTCGGTCTTCTCCTGGAAGACGAAGCACGAGAGCAGAGAGGCGATCTCGGCCGGCTCGTACTCGGCCAGCACGTTGTCGAGGATTAGCTCCGTCAGGACTAGCTCGTCGCCGCTGTGGATCTCGCAGGCGACCTTGCCCTTGAGCTGGATGCGGGCGGCCTCGTCGATGAAGGAGAGGTCCCGGAGCACCTCGATGCGCTGCTCGTAGTCGGGCAGGAGTTGCAGGTTTTGGTCCGACAGCGCCTGCCGCAGCTGCTGGATGTTCTCTTTGATGAGCCACTGGTCGTGGCACATGGCGAAGTGCTTGGGGAACTGTGTGCAGTCCGACGCCCGGGAGCTGCTGACGACAGCGACCGCCTCACTGCGCTTGTTCATCATCTCCTGGAACTGGAGGTTGCGCATCTTGGAGAGGTCCAGCTCGTCCCATGTGCATGTGCCGTTGCCGTTGCCGTTGCCGTTGCCGTTGCCGTTGCCGTTGCCGTTGCCGTTGCTGTTGCCGCTGTCGGCCGTCGTCCATGACCGAGCCAACCGGCGCAGCTTTTCAATCGCCGCTGTCCGGGCCTCGCCGCCCTGGAAGATGTCCGGCACGATGCCCTTGGTCACCGTGGCCGTGATGCACTCGACGTCGGCCAGGGGCACGTGCAAGGTCTTGGTCTGCACCTGCTTCTTGCCCTGGTGGCCCGCGGGGGAGTGCAAGGGCGTGTAATAGCCACGCAGGGCGGGCACGAAGGGCAGGACGTCGGTGTTGTCTCGCGTCTCACGCACAGGGCGGATGCCACATACGTGTAGGGTTGGACCGCCGCCTGCTGCTGCTGCTGCTGCTGCTATCCCTCCACCACCACCACCAGCACCACTCTTGGTGCTCGCACCTTCGCTCAGCAGGACCCCCGCGGTGCGCACACCGTCCTTGTTCTTATAAACGATCAGGCGCCCCGTGGTCAGCATCTTGCGGCCGATCGGGATGGCCAGCAGCTTGGAGTACAGGTCCCGGGTCAGCTGGGCAAAATCCTGAGCTGCCTTGTGGCACTCGTCCATGTGCTCGTCGCATACGCCGCACGTGTCTCGCTTCACCTTGGCCAGGTCGGCCTCGGACAGCTTGACGGCCCGCTCATGCTCCGGGAGCAGCTGCTGGGTCGCGTGCTCCGAGAAGCTGCGCTTGATCATCTCCTCGATCTTGAGCGCCTCCACCCGCAGCAGGTTGAGGATCATATTGTACGTGAGCCGGAACTGCGAGCGCAGCCTCGAGGGCTCCCCCAGGATCATGCGGCTGAGGTCCGCAACGGGCGGCGCCTCGTCCCCGCCTGGCGCCACGATGATGACGGACCCCACTGTGTCGAGCCCTCGCCGACCGGCCCTGCCCGCCATCTGCGTGTACTCCCCGGGGAGCAGGTTGCGGAACGAGTGGCCGTCGTGCTTTCGGTACCCGGAGAAGACGACGGTGCGGGTCGGCAGGTTCAGCCCCATGGCGAAGGTCTCGGTGGCGAAAAGCACCTTGACCAGCGTCTGGGCGAACAGCATCTCCACCAGCTCCTTGACGATGGGCAGCAGGCCGCCGTGGTGGACGGCGATGCCGCGCGACAGCAGCTCCCGCAGCCGCACGATCTGGGGGAGCACGCGGTCCTCGGGCTTGAGCCGCGCGATGGACCGCTCGATGATCATGTGGATCGCGCTCTTCTCGTTGGCCGTGCAGAAGTCCTGGTTCGACAGCGCGTCCGCGTTCTCCTCGCACCTCTTCTTGGAGAAGACGAAGATGCAGCCGGGGAGGAGGTTCTGCTTCTTGAGGAATTGCACCAGGTGCACCCACAGGTTGCGGTCCTGTGCCTGAGAAGTGAAGCCTCCTGGCCGGCCGGTCCTGCCCATGTGTCCTGGTGTATGGCTTGCTCTTGTTCCACCGCCGCCACCTCCTCGACCTCCTCCTCCCCCTCTTCCTGCTCCTCTTCCTCCTCCCCCTCCTCCTCTCCCTCCTCCTCGTTGCTGCTGTTGGCCGCCACCACGACCCCCACGGCCACCACCCCCGCCTGCATCATTAGCCTTGGGCGTCACAACCTTGTCCCTCCCCTGAATGGCCAGGTTGGCATCCTTCCAGCCTTTCTCGACGAACTTCTTGTCAGAGTCGACAATCTTGTAGATCCCTTTGCCTCCCCAGAGATAGTGCTCCAGCGGGACGGGCCTCTTCGGGGTGGAGATGACGTATATGTCCCTCTTCTTGGTGCGGCCGACCCAAGAGGCGAACTCGTACGTGTTTGGCACCGTGGCGGAGAGCAGGATCAGCGACACGTGGTCGGGCAGCATGATGATGACCTCCTCCCAGACGACGCCGCGCTCGTAGTCGTTGACGTAGTGGACCTCGTCGAAGATGACGAACTCGACGTCGCGGATCAGGTCGGCGCCCCGGTACAGCATGCTGCGCAGGATTTCCGTGGTCATGATTAGGCACGACGCCTCCGGGTTGATCTGCACGTCGCCCGTCAGGATGCCCACTTCGTCGAACGTCTGCCGAAAGTCACGGAACTTCTGATTGCTCAGCGCCTTGATGGGGCTCGTGTAGATGGCCTTGGTCATGTGTCGCGCCGCCAGCGCAATGGCATACTCGGCCACCACCGTCTTGCCCGCCGACGTGTGCGCCGCAACAAAGACACTGTCCCCGTTCTCCAGATGATACACCGCCTCCTTCTGGAACGTGTCCAGCTCGAACGGCCACTCCCGTGCCATGTCCGGCACCAACTCGTGGAAGTTATCCATCTGCCCCCTCACGTCCACCATGTGCGCCCACTCGCGTCCGGCCATCCTAGCGCTGGACATGGCGAGCTGCGCGTGTGGCTCCAGCGCGGGGAACTCGACCGGCAGGATGGAGTCGATGTCTTCGCCGTCCTCGCCTTCTTCAGTGTCACCGCCTTTGTCCTCGGCGCCGTCGAAGCCCATCTCTCCATCCTCCAAGTCGTCCATCTCAGGCACAGCCTCGGGCTCCTCACTCAGCTCATTCTCCACGGCCCTGGCCTCTTCGTCGTCCAAATTGCTGCTCTTTGCCTTGCTGAAGTCGATGCCTCTTGACAGGCCCGGGGCGACCTGGAGCAGACCGGCTCCGTTGGCACCCAGTGTGATGACCCGCTCGAGCTTGTTTCCGCTCCCTCCAGAGCCGTCCCCTCCTGCCCTGGTGGCCCTCAACATCTGGTCCTCGAGCGAGGCCGTAGCTTCGATGCTGTCGAGCCCACCCGGAGCGAAGGGGAAGAAGCCGGCAGCGCCACGGACGAAGTCGACGCGGCTGGCCGGCTTGCGCAGCAGCGATGTTGAATTCTTGGCCGTGGCGCTGCTGGCGGGCACCGTCACGTTCTTGTAGCCTGTGACCCGGCCCTCGAGGCCCTGGCGCTGGAAGCGCGTGACCGTCCGGGACTGTGTCGGAGGGAGAGCAAACAGGGCATCATACTCGACGGGGAAGTCCCATCGCTGCTGGAGCCTATTCAACCACTGGGTGGAAAAGGCCCTGGACGGAGTCAGGTATTTTTGCTCCAGCCTAGCCTTGATGGCTTCGGGATCCTCCCTGCGCCGTTTGCGGGGAGACTGCTTGAATAGTATTTCGTCAATCGGCTCGCTGTCCGCCTCTTTGTCGTACAGACGAAGCCGGTCCATGGCTTCGCTGACCGCGTCAGTGGCGTCGTATGCCGTCATATTGAGCGACCAGTTCGCGGAGCGCCGGCTCCTGCTTGCTTCTCGTTGTCTGCTATGTTTGACGGTGCTTGGGTCATTTGGAGTTTGGGTCGGATCTTGAGTATGGAGGTGCTTTTCCGAAGTCTCAGGCAGGACCAAAGGAGGAAATTTGACGCCGTGGTGTAGAGGTACCTACATGTACCTACCCGTCATTGCCCCTCATCTAGTCCTCTCGTGCATGCACCATTGGTAGCTCCAGCACCAGCACCCCACCATCACACACCATCCCAGCTTACCTAAGCACATGTATTTGTACCTAGGTAGCCCACGATTCAATTGGGAGTGAGAGGACAGGGGCACCTACACCGTGCTAGCACTTAGACTAGTACAGGCACAAGGTCGTGCCGTGCCATTTCTACTCGTGTAGACATCCAAGCCAACTAAATTTCTCGATCAAACAGCAATAGGTGGTGGAATAATTTACTTCAGCGGGATTCTGCTACGTGCTATCGAAGGAATCTCTTAAGCACCGTCAACAAGACCCTACCTACTAATAAACGAGAATGGAATAAACAATCGCCGTGGTGCTTCTCCATCACCAAAGATCATGCAGCTCTGCCATGGCCTCCTCGCCATCCGCGAACTGTGCCACGGCTGGTTCTGCTGATTTCGGCCCTGGAGGTTCGGCTACGGACGCCTGCATATGAGACTCTGCTTCAGCCATCATGGCGTCAAGATCGTCCTCGTCATTCCCAACCTGGAGTGGCTTGTTGTTCGCATCCTTTGCCGCGGGAAGGGTTGCTGCTCTCCCCGCGGCCCCTGCATTGCCCATGTCGGCCTCCGCTTCTGCCATCAGAGCCTCGAGGTCTTCATCGTCGTTGGCGTCCTCGTCGTCATTAGGATTGACCGACTGCTTGTCGGCGCCGGACAAATTGTTTGTTGGGTGACCGTTGCCGAAGATAGACTTCGATATGACGGCCGTAGCTGCCGTGTTGATCATGGCTGGAGGACCCCATGCCTCCGCTTCGGCCATCAAGGCTTCCAGGTCGTCATCGCCTGGCACATCGTCACGATCACCACCGCTTGCTCGTCTTCCTGCCCCCGCTCCTGGCTCGGTCTGTGTGTGCCAACTTTTTGGCACGGGTGTGGCATCGTATATGTCGTCATCGTCGTCCTCATTATCTGGGATCATGATTGGCGCATCTCCTGTTGGCTCTTGCCGTCGTGCTTCGGCATCGCGTTCCCTGGCAACGGGGTCAAGATCCAGGTCATCAGCTCGAGAGGCTTTCGGCTTCCCTTCGTTGATCCAGTCCATGCGGAACTTGTGCATGGTCGTCTTATGGCCGACCTTCTCGACCATGGCGAGGGCGTCAAGGAACTTGGCCTTGGGAAAGAGGTCGTCAAGCCAGAGCTGGTAGAAGGAAAGGAGGCGGGCGGCATCTGAAAACTGTGGGTATGCACAGGGTGGTAAGCATGACAGTGTGGCAGAGCGACAGAGACGTGGATAACATTTGTTGGCCTCTAGCGCGAGTCTCACCTCGTGGCCTTTACCCTTCAGATGGAGCTGTGCCGCACGCTTTCGGAGGGCTGGGATGCCTTTGTCGGAGAGGAGCCTGGACTGATCCAGCTTTACGCGAGGTACTCTCGCTCGCTTTGCCACGGAGACCTCCTCGTCGATACCCAGTCCGCCATCTAGTTCCTTGCGTTTGGTCTTCCCGCTGGGGCTCTTAGCCGGAGATTCGGAGGGGTCTGCGAAGAGGTCATCGTCTAAATCTTCGCCCTCGGGGAAGTAGTTGTCGATGGCATCAAATGCCGGCTTGCTTTTCGTCTTGGAGGGAGCTTTGGATGGCATGTTACAGGTTGATTCTAAGAGCTATATGTAAATGTCGCCGGGGAGAGTGATCCTGCTGTCAATTGTGGCTTTGTGGATGTTGGCATTGTGTATTGGGTACCTCTACTGGGTGGTGGACAATCAGACGCGTCCAAACGCGTTCAGATGGGCCTCATTAACGGTACATTGGACGATGTATCTCACGGTCCGTGCACGGGTTCAAGCCGCTCCTCGTGTTCCACATGGGGCTTCCCGAGGGACCCGCTATTTCTTACCCGTCTTGCCTCAGGCAGAAACAACCCGTTGAGCTTCGGAATCCCAATCGCATCATTGGTGTATCAACGGGAGAGGAGAGAATGCTTTCCATCGACTGTGCCAAGATCATCGAAGATAACCCGAACTTCGTCGCTCGAAGCACCCGCTGCTGTCAGTCTGGCAACATGTCGGTCCCAAGCACACAAACCTATATACCTAGCAAGGTCCTCAAGACTGATTATCCGGTACGTTAGGCTGCCAAATTGATTCCAATGAGTCCCAATTGCTCCCCTCCTCGTGCTGGCTGGTCTCGCTAACGTGTTGCCATTCAGCTCATCGACAACGACCCGTGCGTCCTTCTTCCTCTCCTTAAAAACCTTCCCCTTTTCCTCGATCGATTTTAGTTCCTGTTGTCAGGCAATATTCGAAGGACCAAAGCAACAACTTACCACAGGCTTGTTCTAGGCACTTCAAGCGGGTTGTCGGTTATGCTCGGCGATCGGACTACGCTGCCGGGATCGGCGCTGCCTTGGCAGGACCTGGCCTGCTCCTTGCCTTCGAGAGGTTCTCCCCCTCATACGTCGGTAGGGGTGGCTTCGCACAGGCGATGAGGCTAGGGGGCGTCATCGGAGCGGTCGGCGGGTTCTTGTACTTCTACCAACGATCAACCAGTACGTGGGCTCCTGCCAGTCCTCGAGCCACTCGTATCATCATGGGGGCTTTGACCGAGGTTTCCAGGACAACAGTATGCTGACATTTGGGAATTTGATCTCCCAGTGCGTTTCTACGGCATGTCGGAAAACACTCGCGAGGTCGAGATGGATATGCGCGAGATGGTGGGCAAGGTAAAGGCGGGCCAGCCGCTGTACGGCGAGTCCCGCCTGACGCCCAGCATGCAGGGCGTCGCGGCGCGGCAGTCCCGCTACTCAGCTCTCTTCATGAGCGTCGTTCCCTGGTTCAATTTCGTCAACCATAACCAGCACGGCGTCGACACGGCCAAGTACTACCGACAAGCAGAGAAGGAGTTGGAGGCAGAGAGGACTGCGGGCGCGAGTTCTTGATGGGCCAGACGCGGGAGTAGAGGGGGAGGATTTGGAGACTTGCTGACATTGTGGGTTTCGTGCCCATAGGGAGGTCCGCCCCCCGCTGATCAAGGATCCAAGATCGAGGACAGATGAAACCGACCCGGCTGAGTGGCGGTGTACATTTCAGGGACGGAATAAGGAACAAGAGCCTGGGGCGAAGGAAAGACCATCTTTGAAGGATTCTTCCCATTTGTTTCCCCTATCTCCTGGCTAAGAATTGCATGTACATCTCAGAATGATGAACAGGTCCTGCATCTCTGCCGTCTCCGCCGACTTAGGCGATCCCACGATGCCCATGCCGATGCGCCGGAAGTAGCTTTCCTTGCCTTGGACTGGCTTGAGGAGTAGCACCCACTGCACAGTCGGCACATCGCCGTGATACGTCATCACCTTGGAACTTCCATCCCTTACGGTTGTCGTTGTCGTTGTGCTCGTCGCAATCATTCTCATCCCGCCGGTCATTTTCTGTCTTCTCTGTTCTCTTCCTCTCCTTCCTCGTTTTTCCATGGACCGCTCCTCCCCGGGCTTGCCACGCCGATCAGAGGGCATACAGATATGTCTCTTGATGTCCCAGGGGCCATGTTCCGGGGTGAGCTTTTTGGAGGACGAGTCGCCGGCGGGTTCATGCCTGGACGGCTCCTTCTGTAGCTGCTCGGTGTTTGCAAAGGGCTTCGTCCGGTAAATGGCATTTTGTTCCTCCTTCCCATCATCCTCCTTCAGATCCTTGACGACGGGTAAACATCACCAATAGCTTTCCACTTTTTGCTGCTGCTGCTGTTTCTGCTGCTGCTGCTCCTACTGCTGCTGTTGTTGTCATTGTAAGTCTCGTCGGCGATCCAGAGCGGGCCGACCTCGAGTCTCGGGGGCGGCCAGGAGGGGGACGGCCTAGACCTCGCCTAGTCTCTCCTAGAAGTGCTCTCGCAGGTAGCTATCGAAGTCGGCGAAGCCTCGCGTGCTCCCCAGCTGCATCAATTCTCCATCTGCAGTGGCAGCGTCTAGGAGGTGGTGGGTGGGGAGGCCCGGCTCGCGGTAGTTCCTGTTGCTGAACAGGGCCGACTCTGGGTTGAAGAGAGAGTCGAAGCAGAAGCGATCCTGCAGCACCGCGAGCTGCTGGTTGGTGGGAAAGAATGTGGTCTGGAGCTTGAGGACTGGCGTGCTATCTTCAGCCTGCCCTGGTCGTCCATCTCGATGTCGTCCTTGCTGTCGTTAGGGTCTGAGTTCTCGACCAGACTCACCCCGCGCTGCAGGAGCCGGTACTCGGTCTTCCAGAACGACTTGGTACCGTCCCTGAGAGCCCAAACCACAAGGGCAGGCTGATGCGCAGGACGGCGTCCCTGACGAACTCACGCATCATCCAGAAAAGCAGCTTGGGAAGGTCGTCGGTCTAGATGCCGAAATCGAACTTGGGAAAGGGATCGTGCCGCAATTGTCGGCCAATCTTGTGCCTCCTCATCGTCGGTAGTGCGTTCGCCATGCCCTGCGGAGTCACCAGGCGGTCCGCTCCAAGGTCAGGGGGCACTCGGAGCAAGCCGTAGCACCCATCCTTATTAAGGCTCTTGGAAATATGTTAGGTGAGTTATTTAAGAAGAGTTACGCGTCCTTAGTAAGGTCGCTTCTAGAGTGTTCGACCATTTCGACTTCAATTTCCGTTTCGACGCCCTCGACCTCAGCAGCAGCCGCATCATATCCACCTCCACCTTCACCTCGTAGTCTCTCAGAGGTCGGAGCGATTTGTCACGGTCGTGGTCATCGTCCCGATCATCATCTTGTCTCATCCTGTCGCTCTCGAAATCTCCTCTCAGAGCTCTGTTGGCCAGTGAACTCAACGTACAGATCTCCCTTGGGCAGCTTCCACTCCACGAAGACCTCCATATCTGGAGCTCCGCAGAACGTTTGATCGAGTTCCTCCCATCCCTCATGCTGCCCGGAGATGTCTGACCAGCTGGTGGCAGAGCAGGGTGTTCGGTGGTGAGACCCCTCACCCAGCAGCCCGGGGCATGTGAAACCGGGCATATCGCGCCGGAGGGCAGCCCTACCGTCAATCATCAGCGACATTACCGACGAGTGGCCGGCTTCGAGCTAGCAGCTGAACAAGGCGAGTTCTTGTCGTCCAGGTACTGACCGATATTGCGGGCCTATTGCCTATCTTAGAAGTGTGCTCTCGTACCACGGTACCATATGCACCACGGAGCATCAACTTGCCGATTTGTGCCACTACCCTCTTTCTTCTGCCACAATCACACCCTGAAATCTGCCAACATGTCTGTTGGGAAGCAATCGGACTGGCGGTCCAAACCCCGCAAGGACCAGTCCCGAACAGTGATCGGGAATTCTGAGAGACTTCTGGATTTGGTCCAAGGAGGAAGGCTTCGACCTCACCTACCCGCCTACGCCTGACTGCGAGCCCGTGAAAACGCGGATAAATCTCCAGTGTGCGTATACGCCAGTCATCATCGACCCTACCAAGACGGCCCTTCTGATCATCGACCTTCAGGAGTAAGACCTTTCCAAAGAGCTGGAGAATTGCCATCAGACCTATTTCGATGCCGAAGACACGATTTTAAAGCATGCTGTCCCCGCTGCTCGCCAGAGTGGCATCCAGATCGTTTGGCTGACGACCGGCTATTCCGATGAGGGCCTCGAGGCGATGGATCCCGCTGTGTTCAGAACGTTCAAACTTCGAGCCGGTTCGGACCTCACCGGACTGGGCTGATCTCCCGCCGGGAGAAGGATTCAGCAATAAGGGCGAGTACCGGAACCAGAAGGGCGCCGGGGACCCCATCGGCGAGATCGAGCTCGAGGACGGTACCATAGTTGATGCGGGGGAGGATCTTGATCCGTGGGTCGTGGAGCAGCTGGCTTCACGCCCCCTTACCGGCAGTGTATGAGGAGGGTATCAACTTCAAGACCCGGCCGGATATACACTTCTATAAGAACCGGAGCTCGGGGATGTCCAGCCGGATGACTGCCATTACCGAGTACCTCAAGCGAGAGAACCTCAAGACCCTGCTGTTCACAGGTATCAGCATTGACCAGCGCGTCATGGGCACACTTCAGGATGCGTACACGAGTGGTTTCGACACGATCTTGCTCAAGGACGAATGTGCCATGGACAGTCCTAGCTATTCACAACTGAGTTGTGAGTTCAATTGTGCCAAGAGCTGGGGCTTCCTCTCAAGCTGCAAGGACTTCGCAGACGCAGTCAAGAACGAGTTCGCGGTGGAAGAGTCGACTACACTGGATATTGTTGCTGGGATAGCTCGCTGAAGGCGGGTAACTCGGTCAATGCAGCTTGCACAGGTCGGGACTGGACTGATTGATTGCAAGTAGTTGCTCCGTAGATATGCCGGCACCTAAGTGGGTAGTAGGTCGTAGGTAGATAGGTACCTACCTGGGTAGTCAGCCACGAAACTTTTTTCTGCGGCGTCCCAATCGGGTTAGTCAGCATCGCCACTCGAGCTCAGGCCCGCGTCACCCCCGCTCAGTGATGCTCAGGATTTAAATCACCCTCGACCACCCCCTCTGACTGGACGGACGCTAACCGTCTACCCGCAACTAACATCGCCTCGTTCTTCCCCGAATTCTGCCAACTCTACGCGACCGCTGCCATGGACGAGGTTTCGGCCACCGCCGCCAGGATGGGGGACGGGCGCAGATTAGGCCAGAGGTGTCACAGAGAATGTGGGTCCTACGGAGCATTATGTCATCCTGTCACGTGTGCCCGAGCACCATATAAGGTACTCGGCTGAGTACCCCTTCCTGTACAATAATTCCTCTCTTTTCAGACCACTCTTAATACAGCGCTTCTCACCGCTTCTTCAAGTGCTTGTTGCTGTGTGACAAGAGGCCCGGTTTCTGGCACCCCTCCATTCCCTCCACATCCAGGCGCCCGCTGCCCGGCTCTCACACGATGGGTGTCGTGCAGGTGTCGTTGGCTCGGCCCTGCTGCCTCTGCTCTGCTGCCTCTGCCTCTGCCTCTGCTGCTGAGGCTGGCGCTTTAACCCCATGTCTATATGAGGTCGCGGCCGCCCACACTCGTTCCCTCCCTACTTCCTACCGCTCGACGCTCCTTGGCCCTCCTCTTCGTCTGTTCTTTTCAGCGATATATTTTGAAGCGACTGCTCTTCACTTACTTGATCTTGATTACAAACGGCTCTTTAGCTGCCCGTAGTCATAATGCCGCTAAGGAAAAGCGCCCGAGAGTTCTTCCGCAAGGGGAGAGAAAAGGGCTCTGAATAATGCATTAAGGGGATTAACGATTCTGCTATCCTCAAGCAAGTCACACCTAAGGTGCAGAGAGAGTACGACCGCATGATTGGCCTCTGGGAACAGTGCGTCCTCTCCCCCGCCTCCCTCCTTTTCTCCTGGCGGACTTTATTCTTAATCGTGGTTTTGCTAACACTTTGACCATCTAGGTACGCCGAAGAGCACGCCGAAGACGACCCCAGCCCGTACGAAGCCAAGTCCTTGAAAGGCTTTGTGAAGGAGATTACGTTCGGCATTGATGGCGCGGAAGACGATCCGAACCCAGCGGAAGGGATCGTCATGGTATATTGGAAGCAGTTTATAGGCGATTAGCGCCGTAAAAACGATACCATTCCAGCGAACATCACGCTCTCGGTGACGAATGTACGTCCACGCTATCCAGAGGTATAATCCACCCTTATCGCCGAGTTGGGTTGACCAGTCCGATGTAATTCATTAAGTACGAGTTGCCCGAGATACTTCGAGAGACGGATATCAGCTTAGTGAAGAGCAAGCGATCGAGGAGGTTTAGCACGAAGAACCACTTTGTTTATCTTGGACGTCAGTTATAAGGGAACGATTGGGTTGAGTATGAAACGCCGGCGACGAGAGTCCACGATTAGGCCGACTTCATGGCCATCGTCTGTTCTCGTATCGGCGAGTACATCGGAGTCCACATGCGGGCAGGCTCTGGTCGTGGCCTATATTACAAGGTGAGCACCGCGGGATTGGCCGATCATAACATACTGTGACTGGTCATGTGACCAGTGCTTACGTAGTAGCCCCACCGATGGGGTTATCTTCTTGCGCACAGCGGCTTCACCGCCGAGCTTAGACACCAATCTACATCGCGTTCTCTCGTACGATTGCACGGTCAATTGTGTCCCCAATTGCCCTCACACAGGTTATGAGACCCTTTCATTACAGTCCATGCTCCTCTGATCTCTCCTGTCTCTGCTCTCCTCTCTCCGCGACCGCAATTGGGTCCGAAAACTCTGGCCTCCCAGGGACACCGGCCTCTGGCGCGTACACGGTCACGTGCCCTTCCATGCGATTTACCATGACTTCCGGGAACCCCCTCCTAACTAACATATGTTCTATACTAAATCAGCCAGATGCTGCTGCGTATGTAGAAAGTCGCACAAGGCAGTGAAGTAACTCATTGTACAAGGTATCTATTTCCGTCTAGATGCCGAAAAGAAACCTCCGCAAGAGTCTTGAAGGGTACCCCGACTCAAATCACCACGCGGAATTTGAGTAAGTTCCTTTGAAGAATGTCCTGCTTCTTCTGCTCCAGTTGCTCCATGTCCCAGCCTACAGTGGCGAATCGGCCGGATAGCCAGTCACGGCGCTCACGGGAGAGCCAGACCAGCGTGTCGGCAGCCAGCTCCGCAGTATCGGTCAGGACATCAAGCCTCTCCGGAGGCATGTTCAAGGCCAGCTCGGTCTTGACGGCTCCCGGATGGAGCGAGATGGCGATTAGACCCTGCTGATAATACTCCTTGTCCATAAACTCGGTGAGGCGGCAGAGGGCAAACTTGGTCGTCTGGTAGCCTGATGCACCAGGGAACATGACGTGGGCACCACCACTACTGATATTGATGATCGTCTTGGTCTGCGACTTGAGCAGCATCGGCAAGAAATAGTGGGCGGCGAGATAGGTGCCTTTGATGTTGACCTCCCAAGTCCACCACCACTCACTTGGCTTGGATTCGGCGATGGGTTTCCACTCCTCCAGGTAGCCGGCATTGTTGATCAGGACGTCGAGGCTGCCGCCGAGCAGGTCGGCAGCGGCCTCGGCGGCAACTCGCACCGAGTCCTCCGACGTCACGTCAACCTTCAGGGTATGCACTAGCGGCTGGGGCCGGTTTGCCTTCTTGGCGGCGTCCTTGACGGCTGTCTCGACATCGGCCAGGTCAGAACGAGCGGCCAGCAGGAGCTTCGAGCAGCCCGCGGTAGCAAAACTGATCGCGGTCGCCTTGCCGATGCCCTTGGAGGCGCCCGTGATTAAGACCGACTTGCCCGTCAGATCGGCCTTAGCAGGATTAATGAAGGGGTAAGTATCCTTACGCGCCGAGACATATTCAGCGACAGCAGGCCAATTTGTCTCCCGCAGGGAAGGATCTTGGGCCGACATGGTGATCCTCAACAGGAACCTGAAGATGTAGAGCCGGGTAAGTGGATGAGACAAGAGTGTTGGGTCTGTTTGGCAGCTGCGTTTGCCCTATACTTACCGCGTTATAAATTTACTTCAAAAATGCTGAACAGTTGGAACTTATAGTCCCCTCCCGTCCTAACTCCATCATTAGTGCTTAACACCGGACGTGGCTGTTCAACCTCAACACAGCTTTAGGATTTAATCCAGTCTAAATCCGGCGGTTACCACTCCGCATATCCTACTAGCGCTACTCAGCCAGTTATGATTATCACAGGGACGATGTTGGCAGCTCCCAATCCCCCTCCCGTCCTAACTCCATCATTGGTGTTTAACACCGGACGTGGCTGTTCAACTTCAGCGCGGCTTTAAGATTTAGTTCAATTTAAATCCGGCTGTCACCGCTACTCAGCCAGTCATAATCATCACAGGGACGATGCTGGCAGCTCTCATCATGAGAGAGGATATAACCTGTGGGAAAGATAGTATTGATCTAGGATCTGAAGGAGCCTAGAGAAATCGGAGTTGGGCCATATATGGGCACCGGAGGGGCGGTCACGTGAGGGACCTGTCACACCACCCTCCAGCCTGTACTCCGACTCCGGGAAGGTTACTAGACTCTAAATACAAATAAAAGATGTGCGAAAGTGACTGAATCTAACCGTGAGATCCTTCTGATATCCTCCTGTTTCCCGTTCTGCTTTCCCTTTTCCCTTAACCGTACGACTCGCTCTCGGCGATTCAAACAGAGTCCCGTATTCAACGATATGAATTAGATTTCAATCGTGATTCGCTTAAGTCAACCTTCGTGTTTATTTCCGGTCGGTTTATAATGACGTTCGTCACTCGTTTCCGGTCAATTCATGCCCACGTTCGTACCTCGTATCCAGTCGGAAGGGCGAGAATAAGTTGCTGAGGAAAAGGCATCTGTAACTCGGCGGTGGTTACGATCGGTCTACCGGGGGATCTTCACCGATTACTTGACATTTTAGTGGCTCGAACCCGGCCGTGAAAAGATGGCAGCTTCGGCCGATTGATTGAGCGGTGGAAAAAAAAATCGGGATTTGGTATCCCGGCCTAACCTCCCGTAGGCCGTTAAGCCATTGGGAGGTAAATGCAACTTGCGTAAGAAAGGTGCGTAAAAAAGGCGCTCATAACCTATGTGAGGACAATGAGGGGCATAATTAGCCGTATAATTGTACGGAGAGAACACGATGTAAATCGGTGTTTAATCTTAGCGGTGAAACCGCTGTGCGCACCCGTAGCCTGGGTAGGCGCAGACCAGGGGCACCGGGTGTGGCATTGCCGTCCATGCCTCCGATTTCACTCGTGGCAAGTTTACCCGAGACTGAAACGATGCCAAGTGCCGGGCTTAGGCGATCACCCTGTGCTCACCCTGTGCTCACCCTCTGCTCAGGTTAAAGTGGCCACAGCTCAGGCCCCGCACTCAATCCAGATTTGGAGGCAAACAGTTGTCGGGGGTGACTATCGAGGTAGTCGGAAGAGACTTTTCTTCTCCTGAATTTCGCACCCCAAACAAGCTCATCGTCATTGTAATGCTGTTTCCAGCGGAAATACCCGCGACATCGGGCTCCCACAACACAGCTAAGATTCGGGACTCTCCATGGACACTTCCCAATTGTAAGTCTTCACCTGCACACCGTAGTAGGAGACCCGATAGAATGTTTCGTTGATGAATGTACCGTCCAAGAATAGGGTGAAATTTGTCTAGTCCGAGTGGTTACCCACCACCATGAAGGGGTGCTAGGGGAGCATCCAGGACAAGAAGACCGTGTGGCGCTTCGGGAGCTGTGAAGACATGGTCGAACATCGATCAATGACCCCAACGAGCCGCTACCCGATTCAACAGTTCGCGTGCCCTTGCCTTGCCTTGCTCAGGGGCTTCAGCAATGACATGTACTTCGCGAAGTGCTTCCTGTTGGTGTTCGAGGCTCGACCCGGGCTTGTTTTGGGGGGCTAATAGGGCTTAAGATCGCGGTCAGTGAGCGGTAGTGCGGTACACTTCCAAACGCGCTGTTCCTCCCCCATGGTAATCCGTATTGATGATTTATGTTGCTAGGTGGCACCACAGATTGAAGAGCCTGATGCGACACGTCGAATTGCAAAGATGCTAAAGAAGCTGTCCTTTGACGTCGAAATCCTCCGAGGCCACAGCTCCACCATCTCCCGTCCCGTCAATTTTATCCAACAGGCGCTACAGGCAGAAGGAGTCCATCTTTGAGACATTTGTTGCCGCAACCAAAAAAAATCGGTGATATGGGTACCCATTTCCTTCGAGATGGAGGCCAGTTCATTCATTGCCGATCATCCAGTGAGTTGTGAACATGGAGGGCACCTCCCTCGCATTGTTGATTACCCCGATCGCCCCGGCTGACAAGAACAGCGGAACATGGAGAACAGCGGAACATGGAGAACAGCGGAACATGAAGAACAGCGGAACACATCAAACCCCGGCAGCGGCTTGAGGAGGTTTTGCATCGGCCGGGCAGTCACGATATTACTCCGTAAAGAGTTCTCCGAGGACGCTCGAGAAAATGGCAGCCTAAGTTCAGCAATAGCATCGGGCCCGTTTTGCAGCTCTCGGTCGAGAACCTCCAGATTCGGCTGCAAGAGAGGGATAGGGATGAGATTGAAGTATTGTGGGTAGCACAATCTTGGCGAGGCCTACATGACCACATATGTGCGAGCTGGACTTGGGAACTTCAATTAACTCTAGTATACTGTACCCGTGACAGCTCCCGCACCCACCCAAGAGAGTGTGGCATGGCGGGGAAACTGCATGTGCCCGGAATTTCGGAGTGTGAATGTGACCGACCACCGTAGCAGCTTACCTAGGCCCTGGAGGCGAAAAAAGAAAAAGAACCCCCCAAAAAACGTCGAGGCCATAGAACAGACCAAGGTAGGGTGGCACGGCGAGAGGCCACCTACATGATAGCCCATGACGACATGGTATGGGCACATCAAGACGGAACTCCGCCTACGGATTGCTTGTCAAGTCAAGTTACATTCCTCTTTCTCTTTCGCTTTCACTTCCTCTCTCACCTCGACCTGCTCGCTCACGCTCCCCCGTCCTGTATCTTCCTTTTTGCCTTGTTGATCCCATCACCAGCACCACTGCGCAGCACACAAAGGACGGAACCGCACCCTGAAAAAGTCCATGGCCCAGCTGCGGATGCGTGCGTGGGAATTTCGCGCCCCAGGACCCATCGAGAGGACACTCCGCCTCAGGGAAGATGCTCCCCGCCCCAATCAAGCGCTGCGGAAGGGTCAGATCCTGGTGGAGGTCGCCAGTGCTAGCATCAATCCAGTCGATTACAAGATAGTGGAGCTCGGCCTGATCTCCAGGATCCTCTTCAAGTTCCCCAGGATCCCTGGGTTCGACTTCAGCGGCCGCGTGGTGGAGGTGGGCGAAGGGGTGTCCTCTGTGAAGCCGGGGGACGCCGTCTTTGGCCTCGTCAGGGCCTTCGCCTCGCCGCCCCAGGGCACGCTCTCGCAGTTCATCCTGGCGGAGGAGGGGGATTACACGTTGGTGCCCGACCCCGCAAAGGCTCAGCTTGGTCCTCCCTCTCAGTCTCAGCAGAAGGGGAAGGGGGAAGACCCTTCGCCGTCTTCGCCGCCCTCCGACTCCTCCGCCGCCTCCAAGGAGACGACAATGCTGGACCAGGCCGCCGGGCTCGGCACTGCCGGCCTGTCGGCGTACCAGAGCATCGTGCCCTACGTCAAGGGAACAAAAGGTGCGAGGGTCTTCATCAACGGAGGGTCCGGCGGGGTGGGCACTTTCGGCATCCAGATCGCCAAGGCTGCCGGCTGCCACGTCACGGTGACCTGCTCGACTGCCAAGGTGGGCCTCTGCCGCAGCCTGGGCGCCGACGAGGTCATCGACTACAAGACGACGGACGTCATCAAGATGCTGAGGCAGCTGAAGGAGCAGCAGCAGCAGCAACAACAACAACAGCAGGAGGAGGGAGGCGGTGGCGACAGTAATAGCGGTGGTTTCTTCTACCACGTCGTCGACAACATCACCAACTCTCCAGCCGGGCTTTTCAACGCCAGTGAGTTGTTTCTCCGGCCTGGCGGCACGTTCGTCTCCGTGGGCGGCAACATCTCGGCCGGTGGAGTGGTGAGGACCGTGGTAGCGCGCGCCATGCCCCGGTCCCTGGGCGGTGTGAGGCGGAATTTCGTCTCTTACATGGTCAAGAGCAAGCGCGAGGACCTCGCCCAGCTGGCGCGGTGGGTCGAGGAGGGGAAGGTCCGGACCGTGGTTGACTCTCTGTTTGGGTTCGACGAGGTGCCCCAGGCACTTGCGGCGGTGAAGAAGGGGTCGAGCGCGGGGAAGGTCATTGTTCGGGTGAAGTGAGGTGAGGTTGTCGATAAATGGCCAATACAGGGGTCGAATTAGGGGTCGAACCACTTAGCGGCGGGTAGTAAGCACCTTTCCTCCCCCTTTTTCTTCTCCTTTTCTTCTTTTTTTTTGCCCCAGCACTTATGTAAGAAGAATAGGCGAAGGATGATCTACCTTATCATGTACTCAGGTGGTGCAACCCTCTAGTAGCTAGGTAGGTATGTATATGCTGTTGTAAGGTAAGTGGGCTAGGTACAGATACGCGCAAAAATAAGCAGTACCGACAGACCATAGGCCATAGGTTTAGAATAAGAGAGCATCATCGTCATGGTCAATTATGCGTCGCCCTAGCTCATTCCTCGTCCTCCGTCCGTCCGTCCTCCCTCCATCATTCTGCCAGCGATTTTTCATGACATGCCTATGCCCATGCCCATGCTACTTGAGCATCGTACATACGAGTCTGGGGCTCCGAGCTTCTGAGCCTCTGATCCTCTGAGCGAGCAGGAGAGGAGAAATGGAGACGGAAAAAAAAAGGAAAGCCACTCAACAGCCGGCATAGATGCTCTGAGCAAAAAGGGTGTAGGTGTCGGCGTGGTTCAGGTTCTGAGAGGCGGACAAGGCCCTGACGGCGTTGTATCCGTAGACGCCATAGTCCGAGGTGCCCTTGATCTGGGTCAGGTGGGTGGCCTCGTGCAGGGTCGTGGTGGCCTGGTCCTGGGCGTGGCAGGTGCGGCTGAGGGCTGGGAGGGCGCTGTAGTAGAGCGGACAGTTGACCATGATGCTGGAGCTGGGCTGGGTGTAGGCCAGGACCCCGGACGAGCAGGCCCCTAGCACGTCGGTGCAGTAGTAGCGGCTGACCCCGGAAGTCGTGGACCCGCACTCGGTGACGATGCGGCCAAACACACCGGCCACCGTCGACCTCGTCGCGGTGGTGGACGACTTGAAGTACTCGGTCATCCTGGCCGCGGGGCCCGATGCCGCGGCGCTCGAGGCGGCAGCGGCCAGGGAGCGGCAGTTGCTGACCGCGTTGAGCGTGGCGGTGCGCGTGGTGCCCGTGCAGCCGGACTGGACAACCGTGCGCTTCTGGTGGATGGCCTCGTGGAAGTCGCGCCGCACCTTGGCCGCGGCGGCTCCGTCCACCAGCGCAGTCACCGTGTTGCTCGAGTAGGCCACCACCCCGCTCACGTCGCTTGACCCGGCCTCGGCGTAGGAAAAGGCGCCCACGGACGTGATGTCGAAGCTCCCGCCCGTGCCCATATCGTGCACCGCCGCCACGTCGAACGACACCTCGACCGTCTCGCCCGCCGAGATCACCTGGAACGCGTCTTCCGGCAGCGACGTGGTGGCCATGCTGAGCCGCAGCCCGTCGAAGTCCACCTTGGACCCGCCCGAGACGATCTCCGTCTTCTCCACCGCGGCAGGGTCCAGCAGCGAGCCCACCTTGAGCAGCTTGAGGGCCGACGAGCCCGTGTTGGTCACGCTGGCCTTGACCTCGCTGTTGCCCACCACCTCGATCTGCACCTCGAGGGGGGATTCACGCTTGGCCAGGTCCACGGCGATGCCGCTGACCAGGGAGGTGAGCAGAGAGCTGATGGTGATGGCGAGGTACTTCATTTTCTGTGGCTGGATGATGTCTGGATATAATTATCGATGATCAGGCGACAGGGGACGGGGCGGCTGAGGAGGACGGAGGACGGAGGGCGATAGGGTGGAAAGCCTCTCACCAGTCCGAGGAGATCACTGCCCCTTCTTATACCTGTTCTTATACCCTCCCTACTCATTGACTTCATAGACCTACCTGCATTGCCAGACAGGGTTGTAGGCACATACTACATAGTATCCGTGTAGGCCGGGAGACCTTCGATCTGCGAGCAGCTATCCCGAAGTGGAACGAAAGGATGCTGGCATAGCAGCTGTCTCTATCTGTGATCTGTGATGGGTGATGGGTGATGTTGGCCGCAACCTTCGCTATCTCTACCCCATCTACTAGACTAGACTAAACAGGAAGAGGAAGATGCTAAGAGTTGTGGGCGTGTTTCATGCTCACCACCTCCATCTATGCACCCCACGATTCATGTTGCGCTGGCACTCGCTGATGCTGCTGGCTCTGCTGGCAAGGGACCAGGTAGTAATGGCTCGTCCCCCCTAGTCCGCTACGGTCTGCCCTGGCCACGCCGATTCTGGCTGGATTTGATTTTTTCCGTCCGACCTACGCTAGTCCAGTGTCTACCCAAGACGGGCGAGGCACCCATGATTGGCATGTCGTGAGATCAAGTGTCTATTGTGCGTAGCATCTACTGTGTAGGACCAGACCATTATTCACAGCGGTTGCCATGCAAGCCATGATATCTACTGGGATTGGCTAGGGATTATTGACAATTGTGTCGATCAACGGAGAGGGGGAAGGAGGTCGTATCAGGGGTGAGGGTGGTTGGTATATACGTAGTAGCTGACTTGACTTAATAGTAACGGTTTAATCGGAAGACCTCTAAGGTTCCTATGTCCTTTTTAATACTCCTTCTTCTTATTCTTCTTCCTTAAGTGGCTACGTTCTTCCTATGAAGCTGTCTTGAGGGATCTCTTATTCATTGGGCACTAACTCGTTGCGCGGAGCATTTCGTCCTTGCTCCTTGGCAGTGATATACACATGTGATGCACTATTCTACCAATGATTACCAGCCAGTGCAGCCACGAATGGCGTGCAACATAGAGAAATGAACTAGGTAGGGGGGCTATAATACGGATTATCTCCGTACACTGTTCATCGTAGGCGTGTTCAGGGTGGCCGGGGCGACGGTCAGGTTTGCCGGGTCACTGAGGTACCTTAGGTAAGGTATCTGCCTAGATGTCAGGTTACAATGTACCTACCTAGTCTTTGCTGGATATGTGGTGCATATGTTAACTACCTAGGTAAGGTAGGTAGGTACCTATCTAGGTTGTCTGGGCCGTAGCTCTTATCCCTCTACAGGCTATTTGTGATTGGCGGATCCAGAGGGGCGGCCGCAGTACGAGCCCCCGCGGAGGCATGGAGGACCTGGAGGCGGGAGCCCACTAGAAACACCCTAGAGCCCCCACCCCGGTCTGCCGTTCTCGCTTGAACGAAAATGCCGCTCCTCCCGCTCTCACTACCGGGAGAAACGACCTTCCTAATCCCGGAATTGGTCCCGAGAATGATCCTCAATGATCCCTCCTTGTCACACTTTTGATAGTATCAAAGTTTTTGTTGTACCGTACGCCGCATGTACCTGGACAAGTAAATATGCAAACAACCTTGATAGGCAAGACGGGCAAGACATGCAGGGGCAGGCACGCACTAACAAGGCAGGCGAGGTAGGCAAGACACGCCAGAATCCAAGAGAGGGCTTCCGCGATAAGCCACTTCACCGTTCTCCCTCGTCTCACGAACTACGACCTGGAGCCACCTTTGCCACCCACACCACCCTCTCAAGAGTTGTCCTGCGGTAGGTACTGCGTCAGCATAAGTATATCCTCTCCGGGTTATTACGGACAGCGCGCGATTACCACTACGTAGTATGAGGCTGCAGCACTTACTACTATCCTTACGACGAACTTACTTGCCAACCAAGTTGTCCAAGGGCATCCAAAACATCTTCCGTCATCTCAACACCCGGTACGGGACACCCAACGAACGGAATACGACCGCCGTTACCCGCTCACACCTACCTAAAGTTAGCGTGCCCCCTCAAAACCGTTCGACCTACTTGTTTTGACTGCCTCGCTCCGTTGACCCCTCTTTCTCTCCTCCCCCAAGTCCCTGCACGGCGTAGAGGTAGCCGCCGTGCGGTTATGTAATAAGATGGCTGCCTCTTTAGGGCTTTGCAGTTCTCGATCTGGACCTTTCTGGACGGAGGGAGATAGGGATTCTGATGGGCCTGTAATCTGTAGCGAGTACCCGATACAAAACAGATGCGACGTGTCTGTAGTTGGCTGCCGCCTTACGAGTGAGTCCCCTTCGCTTTCCGTTCCATGGAAGCTCGGCCGGAGGCTTGGCGGTTGCTCCCCCACCCCACCTTCCTCATTCAGTCTTACGCACAGCCAACCGTGCAGTCTGGCCGTCATCTGCGCAGAGTTGTTGCCCGGTGGGCAGAACGTAGACCCACCCAGTAAGTTTCGTTGCCTCAAATTCTCGTCTGTTTGCTAGTTTGCCGGGACAGGACTGGTAGACGCGCGGGATGGACGTGGCAAGATGGGACGAATTATCTTTGGTCTTACGAACTGGAACAAGACAAAATGCCTTCTTTGCTGCATATGGAAGTAGGTAAGGTAGGCACCTATCGTGGCCCCGTGAGTGCTGAAGTTCCCGTCGAGTTCCACGGGAGTCACTACTAGGGCCAGATTTATTAGCGTCGATCGTAGCACTGTGCAGGTGCATCCTCCGAGAGCCGACCTATCAAATGTGATCGACAACGAAACAGGCCAACTCACTTCCCACCTGCTCTTTCGCGCATGCCCGGCGATATGGGATGGTGTCCAATGGGGGCAGTCTCGTCATTTCAATGTGACTGTGACCCTAGCTCGTCCAGTAGTCTGCCTACTACCTAGGTATCTACCTACCTACCTACCTAGGTTCCAGGCAGCACATCTCGCTCACAAACTGCACGTGTGACGAGTGACCGCTGTACGGCTTCATCTACCTATTGATGTTCATGTTAATTGTCACCGTCTCCATTCAGAGACCCAGAGCCCCAGAGCCCTGTCCTTCCCATCTACAACAACACAACGATCCACTCTCCTCCATCAAACCTTTTGAGGATTTACTCGTACGAATTCACGGTTGCCATTGCTTCTTGGATTGCTGGCTTTGCCCAAATGAGCCCTTGGTCGCGGAGTCCTCTCGTCCGCCCCGCTGCGCTCGTTATCGCAGCCTCCTTGGCTCTGCTGCTGATCCTCTCACGCCGGGCCACGACCCCCACAGACGACCAGCTCCTCCCAAGCTGGGCAAGAACAACGACCGGGAAGCCTGCCGGCAAGATAATCGACAAGATAATCGACAAGACGATGCCGGGTTCCCAAGACCCGCTTGCGAGGTTGTCGGTCACGGTCGTGCAAACCTCGACCTCCCCACCGACACTCAGGGTCAAGGTCACCAATGACAACCCCGTCCCTGCTACCATCCTGATCTGGGACTCACCCCTCGACCCGGCGGCGCTGGCCCTGGGCGTCGTCAAGATCTCGCGGGTCTCGCCAGACGGGCACGAGTCCCCCCTGGACCTGCCGACCATCGTCTTTCGCCGCAAGACGCCGCCCGACCCGGACCAGCTCGTCACCATCGAGGCGGGTGGGTCGACGGAGAGGGACGTCCCCCTCAAGGAGCCGACCGTCTCCACGGAACAGCTCTTTGGTGCGGGCGGGGGAGATTCCCGCTCCACCATCAAGGTCAAGGGGCAATGGGCGAGCGTATGGCTGTCCCGGCGGGACGACATCAGCTCCGACTCCCTCGAGAAGATGGGGTTTGCTGATGATGCCTTCACGGGGGACTTTGAGTCGGATGTGGTCGAGTTGAGGCAATGAAGCCTCCAATCTGTATGGGGCGATGGCGGTATGTGGTGGGAGTTGAGGTTGTAGATTCCCATGAAATAATATCTACCTACCAACCTACCTACCTAGGTAGGTAGGTAGGTATATAGGTCCATTTCGTTTACCAGCTCATCTTCTCGACATTATTCCGAACCTTGAACCGTGACCCCATAGCAGACCAAAAGCAAAGACTAAAAATAGAAAGGATGGAAGAAATGGAGAGAGAGACAGAGGAAGGAAGGAAAAAAGACGGACAGCAGCGGGGAGGAAAAGAGATAGAAGAAGAAACTGCAAATACGAATCCCGCCTTACCTACCGTCCTCCGTCATCCATCATAAGTCCCGGCCTCGGTCCCAGCCGCAGCCGACCCTACCTACTTGGCCGTTTATTCCCCCTTTTGCTTCTTCACGGACTGCAGTTGTTGCTGCTGCGGCTCTGGATCGACTGTCTCATTCTCCATGCCTGACCTGTCGCGTTTCTTGGAGGGATGTTGAGTGGGAGGCGAAGGAGGAGGGGAAGGCTGCTGAGCCGAGGTCAGCGTCGAGGTCACTGCTCCTTCTGCTTCTGGCTCTACCTCTGGCTCTGCCTCCGTCACCGCCTCTGGCTGTTGCTGCTGCTCTGGCTCTGGCTCTGCGTCCAAGATATCTTCGGCCACCTGGGACATGTGGATGAATTCATTGTAGTTGAACGAGTCCGACCTCACGCGGGGTGGTCTGACTACTTCCTGGCGGGGTCGGGTCGTTATTGTCCGGGATGAAAATATTGTGGATGACTGAGGCCCGAGGTGTCCCCGAAGACGTGGTGCTTGGCTGCGACGGATTACGCGCCACATCTGACCCGAAAAGTTCAGGATCATAGTTAGAGTTGTGGGAATTGGTGAGCAAGCCGCCAGGAGACAGGGGACGAGCGGGAGAGTGGAGGCCTGGGGCACCAAACATGTCGGGGATGGCTTGAGGAGTGACACTTGGTGGTGCGGCTGCCTGTGTCTGCACCTGTGCCTGCGCGTGCGCCTGCAACTGTGCCTGTGCCTGCACCAGCACCTGGAACTCCGCCTGCACCTGCGCCTGCGCCTGTGCGGCTGCCTGTGCCCGTGCCTGCCTGCGCCTGCGCATGTTCCTGTGCCTGCGCTTGTGCATGTGCCTGTGTCTGTGCCCGTGCTTGCGCCTGTGCGGCTTCCTGTGCGGCTGCCTGTGCCTCTCCATCGGCAATGATTGCGCTCGCGCGGTCGAAACATTGCTGGGCAAGTTGGGCGACGGGTTGGCTTGTTCTCCAACATGTCTGCAAGCAGGGTGGTTGTAGGGTCGTATGGGGAGAGACTTCGATTCCGCATCACGGCTCTCCAGATTTCTGCGGTGTGCAGGCGTTCGTTGGAAGAGGTCAGCTGCCCACGCGGAGGCGTCGGAAGCCTCCTGCTGCCAGTCCAGAGCAGATGGGCAGCGAGCAAGCCGAGACACCAGATGTCGACGGAGCGGTGATAAGACACAGGAAGTCGAAGACCGTGTGCGGCGGGGATCATCTCGGGCGGTCGGCAGGTCACGGTGCCGGCATCGGAGGCCAAGGATGAGTCCGTGGGCCCCTTCACTCAGCCAAAGTCGCACAGAGCGACGTCCACCAGCAGGTGTCTGCCCTCAGCAGGGACGTTGCCTGGGTTCAATTTGCGGCGCAAGAGCACGTTCTGCGACTTGATATCGCGGTGTTTGACGTCGTTGGCGTGGAGGAAGACGAGCCCCTCTAGGCACTGTGCCAGTAAAGTGAGGCCCGTGAGTTTGCTCACGCCATAATTACCAGTGTTGTAGTCGCAGTAGCCATCTAGGGCCCTGCCCTCACAGAACTCCATCATCAAGATGAGGCTGTTGTCGTGGGGACACTCGCATTCGTCTTTAAAGCTGACGATGCGTGGCTGCAGCAACAAGACATTCGCGATGTCGAGGTATCGCGGTGTCGCGTCGGCACCGGGAAGGAGAAGGCACCGGGAAGAACGCAGCAGAAGGGATTTACATGGTTGAGCTTCCGCTGCAGATCGATTTCCTTCCGAAAGACAGCGTCACGCACACCGTGGAGCTTCTTGCCGGCGAGCAATCCCACGTACTCGCGTTCCTGTACAGCCAAACCGAGCCGTTGCCACCCTTGCCCAGAGACTTACTGCCTTGCCTCACGTAGACGGGCCCCGTAAGGATGCCTGAGCCTCCCGGGTGGCTTGTTGACATGACAGGGGCCAGTTTCGAGATCTTGCCGGCACCAACCCCCAGAGGGGGAGGGACACCGGAGGCTGGGATAGTAGCCGTCACGGCCGCATCGCCAATCGGGGTCTGTAGAGTGCCGGTCTGGGGCTGGTCCTCGATCATCATACTGCCACCGAACGCCAGGGTGGGCATGCGGTTGAAGCACCGCCGCTCAAACTCTTCGACAGCCTGGTGGTGCTCGTCCAGGTGGCCCGAGTGGTCGACAGCTTGGAGGATCAGGCACACC
Organism: Pseudohalonectria lignicola; assembly: GCA_003049395.1. Taxonomy (NCBI): domain Eukaryota; kingdom Fungi; phylum Ascomycota; class Sordariomycetes; order Magnaporthales; family Ophioceraceae; genus Pseudohalonectria; species Pseudohalonectria lignicola. The sequence continues at coordinate 64,155 of PYSP01000221.1, forward strand.
TGCGCACCAATCATGGCAGTAACCTTGTCCCCAGGCGGCAGCACCCAACGGAACCCATCACCGCGCTCTACCGCTGGCTCCGAATTGTATGCCACACTCGTCCCCACGGACGACACGTCCTGCATGACAAGCAGCATTCCTCCGGGGGTACGTTCATAACCGGACCCGAGGTGTTTGGAGCTGATGGAATGGCCTCCTACCGGCCCGATCACAAGGTCACACGCGTTTTGTCGGTCCCGACCACGAAGCTGCTTCCCTGCCTCCGTAGGACGTCTAGGCTGAGCAGGAGGAGATCACCGTCGGTTTCGTTCCTCATGAGGTAGTCGTCTAAGTTTCGTTGCTGAAAAGAGGCGAAATAACTCATCGGCAGTCGGAGGCTCATAGTCAGGACCACTCGGGAACTGGGTACTATTTTGCCCGAATCCAGGCGGTACTCCAAGATCGCGGGCATGGCCGATTGGCCAAGGGAGAGTAGAAGGGAGAGTAGAAGGGAGAGAAGAAGGGAGAGAAGAAGGGAGAGAAGAAGGGATAGTAGAAGGGATAGTAGAAGGGATAGTAGAAGGGATAGTAGAAGGGA
>PYSP01000222.1:0-64618 GCA_003049395.1 Pseudohalonectria lignicola
GTGTGGTAACTAGCAATTCTTAGCGCATGCGCAAAGTAAAGAACCCCTGCAAATATAGGCCTGACGACCCTGTATTTCAAGACGAAGATATATATAATAATAAGCTTTTTATCTTTAAAGATAACGCTTTAATTATCAGGATTAAGATAATATAAGTTAAAGATTTAAATATCGTCTCGCTTAAGCTTAAATTTATCGCCGTTAATAATCGAGAAATTAATACCGTAAAAGGGCTTATAATTATAGCTATTAAGAATAAAGGGTTAATTTTTTCCTTATTATTATTACTATTTCTGGTTTAAATCGTTAATATTATTATTAAAATATTAACTTATATCAATTACTATCGTTAAGGTAATTTAAATATCCGCTTATTAATCGGCTTATTACTTAGCTAGTTAATTAATTTTCTTCTTTATTTATTATTTAAAGTTTAATATTTTTCCTATCACCATTATTATATCTTATAAAAGAGATATTATATTCTTTATACCCTTAGCTACTTATTTAATCCTCTTCTTTCTCCTCTTCCACTTCTCATTTAAATAAACGATATTTATAATATTATTAGTGATTTTCTCTGGCCGAGGTGGTAAAAGCTTATTTAAGTCTACTTTAATTATAATAAATAAACTCTCTCTTAAGCGACGGCCTCGGTGAAGGAGATTAGTACTTTAATAATAGTCGTTAAGCTGTTTAAAAGGGGTATAATGATTAAGAGGGAAACTTTAATCCTTATCTTCTGATTTAAAAGTGATAGGCGAGCCTCTCTCATCTCGCTGCTTACGGCAGGTGTTATTACTATTATTTAAAGAATCGGGGGACGACTAATATATGTTTTATTTACCATTACGGGTTAAAAGACCCTTTTTAAGGTTATTTATATTACCACTTACTAATTAATTTATATTATAAACATTTAAATCATTTATAAATTAATTAGTTTATAGCTTTAAATAAAAATACGTTTATAAATTAATCTTCTCTTTTAAATAGTAATTACTTACGTTCATTACTATTTTTCTAATTTAATCCTTTACGGCTAAGCCACTTATAACGCGTTAGGTAAGCTGGGATCCAAATGGTATAAGCGTAGCTACTTAAAGTTCACTACGTTACAGGGGTTTTATAAGCAGAGAACTAATCTCCGAAGATACTAAGGACTTATAAAGCTAGTTAATTAATTTTCTAATAATCTGGGATAAGATCTAGTTTCTTTACATGGTAAAGAGTTACTACTACTTCTTATATTGCTTATAAAGAAACATAATATAGTATAAAATCACATAGAAAATCATATAACACTTTTATTATTTTTTATATAGCCGTCGCAGTGTTTTCTAGCAAAAGCCCTTATTTATTAACCAGGGGTGCATACAAGCTGTTATTTAATAACTTAAGTTATCAACTCTTATTATTAAGGGCACCCCCGTTAGCAGCTGTTATAAATAATTATATAGATCAATTATTACTTATTATTTAAATTTATTAAAGGGCGGTTTAATATTATATAATTTATATTTGTTTAAACGAGGTCGACGTTTTTAAAGGTAGTAATATTAGAGCGGGATTAATCCGCTGTTTTTATTTTTAATTTTCAAAGATAAACGTAATAACTTAAATATAACAGGTAACATTTTCTATATTATAATAATGTTATAAAACTTTTATTATCTTCGTACTGTTTTAAAGGCTTTTTAAGGGCGGTTCAATTCCCCTTTTATATAAAGGGTTTACCTATAATTAATAAAGAATGGAGAAACCCCTGTAATTTTAGAAGTTTAATTATTTATAATAAACTTTATAAAAAAACAGCTTATATTTTATAATTAAAGTGTATTGATAAGCTTTAACTTTAACTCTTTTAACGTAATATAAAATCTTTCTTATTTTCTATATTTCCTTTATTTAATAATATTAACTTAAACGCTTAAATTAAAAGAGTTTTAATAAGAAGTATAATTAACGCTTAATTAACATGGTTCTTGTATCGGCGGATAGTAATAATACAAGCCTCAAGAAAGAATTCTTCTTTAAGAAAATACTTGTCTCCCACAGTATATTATAAGGTTTAAAGTACAAGATTAAGTAAAGGCCACCTTATCAAGCCTCTCAGAAACTAGTTATAAATTTCTAAGGCTGCGATTTGGATATTGCTAAGTTTTATAAATAGTATCTTAATATGCTCGGCCCACCAGATTGGTAACAAGACCCTGACGAAAAGGAATTACAGCCGAACCTAAGCTAGGCGGAGCAGCTACCGCTACCGCCCACTGGGAGACGGAGTCGTCACCGCCAGGCCCAGCAACTTTAATAGTAAAAATCAGCTCGTTTTTTTTTCTCTTACCCTACATTCGTTATATGTTTATTATCTATAGTTAAGGATAACTACGGGTTAAGAAAGAGGTATTATTATAATACTAGGGTTAATTAGCTAAGGGGCTTATTATATATTAAGTGGACTTTACCTCTCCTTTTTATATATGCAACCCTTTTCTTCTCTTATGTAATAACCCGTTTTCATTAGTAACTTAGCTTCTCTTTCGGTATCGTAATAGTTTAACTCTGTTATGATAATTATATAATGATCTGGTTAATTACTAAGGGTATGAATAAGTTCATTATGAAGCTTAAGCACGTTAATATATATAACTACTAGTTAAGATAAGATATATAAACAAGTAAAGCGGTAATAAAGTACACCTTACCGAAAGAGATACTCGTAAACGGACTTATAACAGCCCTTATCGAGAAGGCATTTATAAAGTTTAAAGAGAGTATCGGCCTAGAGGATATAAGCCACCTTCTGAAGGAACGCTAGCTGAAGGAGATCCGTTAGGAAGACCTAAACAACCTGGAAGACGGTATTCCTGGAGGAGAATACAGCATAACGTGTCAGAGGGCCAGCATGCTGGCCCTGTTATGAATTAATGCGGCGTCAAGGAGCCGCACAAAAAAGCCCATGAGCCAACAGTTCGCACCCCATACTAAGAGCCCCGCACGATATCTTGGGGCCCCGCGTCGGAAGTGGTTACGGGGGTCATCGATCTGTGAATGACCCATACTAGGGGGCAGATCCAAAGGACAACGTGTCCATTGACGGAGGCGCAAGGAGAGGAGCGGAAAGCGCACTCACCAGAGTGAACGGGTATATTAAGGAGGGAAATCTCCCTTCCCATGTCATGTAGTTGTTCCTCTCCTCGTAGAACGTTAATATAATCTTCAAGGCCTAGTCTTTGGGCACCCCTATGCTAGACCCTTATAATAATAATCTAAGAGAGATCACTCGAGATTAAACAGTCACTACGGAAGAGCTACGGATATATAAAGAACACTCATTCCCTACCTAGATAAATAGAACAGCTAGATAGCTCTTCAGTAATCAACTTGATAATACATCTTATATCTTATGAGAGACCGATCAGCATCAAGCACCCAGCTCAGTTCACCCAGCCTAGCCCAGACCTCTACGAGTGTTTGTCACTCGCCAGTCAAAGTCCTCACCGTACTTGTTTGCCAACACAAACCCGTTGATTAGGTTTACCAATCTTGTATTGATAGACCCTGATCGTCACAATCAATCACTCGACTCTCAACGGGCAAGCACGCGTCGACTTGGAATGATAATCTAGGCTGAGCTACTGAGACTGATAGTTACCCTCGTCTAAGCTACGGAGATTACTCTACTTCGATTGACATGTTATAAAGTGCCTCATTCACATCCACTGGCGGTTCCCAAGCTGAGATACCATCCGACCACCGTTTTTCTTAATCGTAGCTGACGCAACCACAGCGAGGACTAGAGTGGCGGACTCTGCGGGCGTCAACTTCTTGCCGAAGTTGGGCGAAGCGCGAAGGAACTTCTCCCCCAGCTTGCGCTCCTTCTCGGCCACTTCGGGAGACGGGTCGGCACTGGAGCGGCCGCCGTCGGTATCGACCAAGCCCGGAGAGATGGCCATGAAAAGAATGTCATCATCGCGATATTCGGCCTGGAACTTCGCAAGGGCCGTGTTGAGCGCGCTTTTGCTGATAGCGTAAGGCGCAGCCACGGCGATGTCGTAGTCGAGGATCAGGTCCTCGTCGGCCATACCCGACGAGATGGCGACCACCTTCTTCCAGGTGCCGGCCCGGATGAGGGGCAAGACCTCGACAAAGAGGAAGATGTTCCCGATGACATTGACCTGGAAGCACTTGACGAGATCCTCTTCCAATTCTCCCGCGTCCTGGTTTCCTCTGTTGCACCCTGTCAGCCAATTGGTGTCCCTCGTTCCTGGCCTCGAACCTGGGCGGTGACTGGCTGGGCTTAGGGAACAAGCTAGCGGGGAGAGCTGCTTACAGTTCGGTCAAGGTGTCAATCGCCGAGTGGGAAGAGACCAAGCCACCGTTGGCAATGAGGAAGTCTAGCTTCCCCTGGGTGATCTCGGAGACGGCCTCTACCGCATGCTTTATGTCGTGGCGGCGGGTGGTCAAGAAGAAGTGAGTGTGCTGCACCCAATGCCCCAAGCCAGGTGGCAGTATTTCACGGTGCTTGGCCACTCACCTTCAGCGATGCGATATCGGCCAAGTCTCCCTGGACCCAATGGACGTTCTTGTTTGCCGCAAAAGATGCTGCGTGGGACGACTCTGCTGCCGCCTTATCCCGGGCCATCCCGATGACAATGTTGTCTCTGTCATCTGCGAGCTTGTGCATAAATCCGAGCTGCGGCACAAGGTTAGTCAGTGAACGATTGTGGAATGCACCGGGACGAGATGCGGAATGCAAGATCATCGAGGGCCTGGCTGGGGTTATCGTCAACTTCAGCAAAGGATGTGTGCTCACCCCGAGGCCCCTGTTGGCGCCTGTGACCAGGTACGAGGGCATACTAATTGGTCGGTGGTCGATTTCGCGGGGAGAGAAGGAAGACTTATATTGGCCCAAGATTCGAAGCTGATTCTATCGTCTGGAGGAGTATGTTCAACTTGTTTTCTCGATACTTGGATACTTGGGTACTCTGGCTCCTATGTCCGAGAGTAGCACATCCATCGAGACGTTGGGGTTGTGGACTGTCTGCCCTTTAAATACACAGGACAGCAGCAACCAAGTACTAGTACTAGTCGGGTGGCTCTTTCGGCCTACGACTTCGACGAACTTTTGAGTCCTGACCCGATATCAGGATCGGACATCATCGTAATCAGACTGGCTACCTCTTGATTTGCCTGATTTCAAATTCGCGATGATTATGAAGGCAGAGAAGGTTTACGGAGCATTCGCAGACCTAGATGAGTAAGGGACGAAAACTTGCTGCATTTCCAGTTACAGCCTAGCTCGGATTCGGACCGGGGTTGCTTCTCCACTCTCCACTCTCCACTCTCCACTCTCCAGGGCTCTGACTTGGGCTCCTTTGCTCCTCTCCCAGACCATACGTTTGTAACCACCCGACAGCCTTGTACTGCTAGTATCTGTAGAGTGTCCTAGCTATGTAGCCTCTGCAGGTCGACGCAGCAGCATAGTTGTAAAGGCCTTACATAATGCGACACACTAGCAGCACAGTATCTGTACATAATCATCAAGAAGGAGCGGGTCGCTCATGTGCCGTGTGAGGAGCGCCTTTGAAAGTTGCCTTCCTTCCCCATCTGGCTCGATTGCTTCGTGCCAATCCCCCGTCTTCACAGCATCTGCAAATTCCCTGTCTGTCTCTTGTCATGGGCCGAAGGTCCTGTAGCGAGTGTCGAGGTGGGTGATTGGGTGATCCATGGCCGATATGCAAGGCCACCCCTGCTCGTAGCGTCCCTGGTTGAAGCATCCCTGGTTGCTGGCCAATCGGCCGGTGCCGAAGTATGGATATACACGATACAGAGTACTGACAAGAAACTACTTGAGGGTCCGAAGACCTGAGGCTTCGCTGTGATAGCCGTTCGCCTCGATGCCATCGATGCAAGACGGAAGGGAGGGAATGCACGAGACCGCTGAGATTGTCGTGGCCTAGAGAAGGGAACACTCGCCGCTCCATCAGGTCGGGGCCCGTGTCAGTGACATGGCGCTCTACTTCGCTGGCCCGAGCCATTGTTGGTGCTCACTTCATCAACACGACGGCATACAACATGAGGACCAGTCACGCAGGATTGTCGGCTGGTAGCATCGACCAGATTGACATGGACATGGAGATCAGGATGGAAAACGACAGAACCCACAAGCCTGGGGTCCAGAAGGCAACTTCCACAAGCGCCCTGTTGAGGCTAGCCTCATCAACGCCATCGCCGTTGTCCCAGCGGGAGCTCGACGTAGCGGCAACAGATCTCTCCTACTGTACGTGTTGCATTGTGTTGCATCTATGTATGCATCTGGGACCCATGGGGGCATCACCGCATCTGGCAGTGAATGCCCGGAGACTAACTGCCAACCGGGGCGGGCAATCAACCAATCACTATTGGCTCACCTCGTCTCAAACAACTACCTAGTCCACTCTGTGGCCTCCAAGGCACTACCGCAGTTCTCGACCGATCCCATGCCGCTCCGAGACGTGCTGATGCGTATGGCTCTGACCGACGACAGCCCCTCCTCTCAGGCGGTCCTTCAGAGCATGCTGGCATTTGCGTCACTGCACCGGAGTGACCAAAACCCCCAGCATTACCAGAGCCGCCACCGGCAGACGCTCCGGCTCAAGTCGTCCGCAATACAGTCCCTGCAGATGGCTGCCAGCACAGGGGTGTGCTCCACAGCCCAGGCTCTGCAGCACATTGGGGCGGGATTGCTTCTGAGCAGCGTTGAGGTTGGGCAGCCCATCTAGGCCATCCCGACCATCCCATGTATTTGTCTGTGTCTCTGTGTGGTTCACCGCCGCAACAAACAACAGCAGACAGCATCAATATCCGACAGCACCTCACGACTTCTGATAGCGCTATCAACTGACACTTCATACCTCCACAACAACAGACATGCCTCGGTCAGGTGAACCTCTCCTCGTCGCTATGGGTCCTATACCTGTGCGGCAGCAAAACCATCGTCGGCGCAACCTTCACCCCGCGCTATGTTGACGACGAAGAGGCGACCGTCATGCTGCGTTGCGTGATCTACTACGACGTGCTCGCCCGCTTCGCCCTCCGGCACTGGCGGCCCATGATGGATGACGAGGTTCGGATCGACGCACAGCCTGCGAGCGGCGCCAGGAAGGTTTACAGGTGCACCAAGACGACCAGCGAGCTCGATGAGTTTCAGCACCTCGCGCCTGCCGAGCTGTCGCTGCTGTCGGACACGGTCGAGGGCGTGGCCAGGATCGGACATGGACCGTTGCCATTGCAGGTGGCCCAGTATGGGACCATGGTTGACAGGCTCGAGGAGAAGATTCGGCATGTTGATTCGCAGGTACCAGCTCCAGCCCGGTCGAAGCCTCGGGCCCAGAACCAGGCCCATGGGGTTTCCGAGGATCTACTCCGAGACATGGACGAGAGCCTGTCAAGGAGGCTTTTCATCATCGCCACCAAGATCTACTTCGAGCGGCTGGCAAGGCGGCTGCACGGTAGCTCCCCAAGGATCGACTGTTGGGTGGAAGAGGCGCTCGGGATTATGACTCGGATGCATTCTGCCCTCAAACCCTTCCCCATGTTCATCATCGGCTCCGAAGCAAGGGGTGAGGCCCAGCGGAAGGCGTTGCTCGACATCATTTCGTGCTTGACTTATCCGGATGGGGTGGAGCCCGTGGAGGAGTCGCGGGATGTCCATGTCAACCTGAAGGTGGCGAACACACTACTCAAGGACATCTGGTGCCAGAATGACCTGGACACGGACGGTCGGCTGGATTATGACCAGAAGTTACATTCCGTGTTCCGCAGGTGTGAGAGGCTGCCAAACTTTTGTTAACTCGGAGGTCCCGAAAGCTGGCATTCGACACCCCAGAAAATAAGTCAAGATAAAGAAAAGGAAAAGATAAAAAGAGAGAAAGAGGAAGAATGTGCGTGTGCAAAAGAGAACGCGATCATGGCGTTTGTCGACGTCTCGCGTATCGCGTGCTGGTGTGCGTGACTGTGTGTCGTCGATCGGTCACGTAAATGGATTGAGCCACGTCCGTATTTTGTAACTTCGGCCGAAATTAAAACCTAATCCGTACCTGACCGTTACGCTTATGGCCTGATCCACTAGCTACCCTGTTCTTCCGATCCTTCGTCCACCTAGTAAGGGATCTCACAGACCAGTGAGGCCACAAAGAACAATCCAATATCCATTATCCAGCAAAGCCCCGTCCCGGAAATGAATTCCCGACCCCGATAATGCTGAGATGGCAGTTGGCAAAGCCCACCAACCACACTGTTACAGATCAAGGAGCACAACTCCGATCGACACAACCGCAGGAACTGCCTGGATATAGAGGATCTTGATGCTTGATGACAGTCCCCCATAGAGACCTGCGACCACAACGCACCCAAGGAAGTACAGTCTGATCTGGGTCGCGAACTCGGCCGCCGGGTGGACGAGGCCCCATGCCAACCCAGCTGCCAAGAACCCATTGTACAGGCCCTGGTTAGCGGCAAGCACCTTAGTCTTCTCCGCGAAATCCTGGCTGAGCCTGAAGGTCTTGCGGCCGCGTGGTGTCGTCCACAGGAACATCTCGAGCACAAGGAAGTAGATATGGAGTGCCGATACGAGGGCCGTGGCCGCCGCGCTGAGAAGGGCCATTGTCGCCGTTGTTGCTGCTGCCGTTGCTGCTTGCGCTGGTGTTAGTGTGTTGTGGCACAGCGGTGAGTGAATCTGGGATATTGCTGAGTGGGAAGGCACCAACCTGGACGATGTATGGCTATATGGTGGAGGCGATGTGTCCTAAAGTATTCGGTAACAGGCAGCGGCAGACTGTGGCAGACGGTGGCAGACAGTGGCAGAATTAAATATGCTTGTTTGGTTTTCAGTTGGCCGTGGACCGGTGGAGGGGGAGGAAGGCTCGGGGTTCCACTAGGATTCTCCCGTAGAAGTAGCTCTCGGGATGCCAATAACTACCTACCTACCTAGTCGAAGCCGTCGCACGTGCCAATCACGTGATTCTCACCCACCACCCTTCCTTCGTCTTCCTCTTACCTTCTACTCTTACCTTCACCCCGGCCTGGCGAGAGATGGGTCCACGGCATCCACCTGCTCTTGGTCTCCCACCGTGCTGCCGTGAGTTGGGTCATTGATAACAGTGCGTATATTCTCGAAAAGTTGTGGACTGTGCAGGTGTCAACGCTTAGCGCCCCGGGACTCACAGCTGGTCGCAACTTGCAAGTGGCAGCAGGAGTTTCAGGTCAGTCTCGCGTGTGGTAGTTTGTTGTGTTTCACATGTTTCCGGGCTTATATGGCGGACGATTTGGTTAGCCTTTTGGTCGCCCGGTCCCCCCCAACATGTAGGCCTAGGGTTATGCCCCGACATTGATGCATATAAGTTCTTCGCGCCGGCGTCTGTCAGTCTTCAATGCTGTAGCACTTATATGTGGCGCTGATGCTGTTCCCGTGTTGCGGTTGATACCCGGGCTCAAAATCCCGAATGCACGATGCACTGGACCGTGCTTTGTCGACTGCCTTTATCAAGTTCAATTTTGAGTAGAGTAGGATATATACACACAACGGGAGCCCTGCCCCTTCTGCGCATTCAGGTCGAGTGGTGGTTTAGTACATTTTATGAGTCGTCTTGGCCGGCCTTGGGCCCGTTGGACCCCTTGCCAGTGGCATGGTTATAAATACTGCCCTCCCCCCTTTTTTCTTATTTTACCGACGCTCCAACGCCCCCTGTTTAGCAGACATTTATCTAGTGTTCTAGGTGTTACTAGTCTACAAGTGCGGTGGTGGATTTAAAATAGCCATATTTGTGGGATCTCTATCCCTTAGTGTCCTGTTCGCTCGAGCGCGCTTCGGATATGTATCATCTAGCTAGACTATTTAAACACAGCCCCCTTGCTCTCCATATGTCTTAGCAGATCTGTCTCTCTGAACTTTAGTCGGAATCCGAAGCCATTGGAGGTCGCCTGGGTTGGTCTCGGGCGCAAATATCCGACTTTCTTCGTTTTAGAAAGCCCGCACGTCCACTAGTTCCGTGGCCGAGAAGTCATATCACACCTGCAAATTCTGTATCCCTGAATTTCCTTTGACCACTGGGAGTGAATGCTAGGAAACCCCTTATCGACTGAGAGCGACCTTCCTGCCGAATATAATATTGTTCTTTCATATTCACTTGCACATGACAACGGGGGCTCCAGGGTGTGGGCCTCTCACATATCTGCCTTGTACTCCTGCAGCTGACAATAACACAGTAGTTGCCGGCATGAACATGAGCCTGGGCGTCAAACGACGAGCTGGTTATCTATCGGGAATTAGCCGGGAGTATTGAATGCCAGTGTCTTGTTTACTCTGCCTGGTTTTCTGGCACACGACGGCTCGTGGACTCTCGACCTATGCGGATGTAAATAAACAACCGCATATCAGCCCCTTTAAAGTACTCTGTGCCATATTCTCGTAGCCATCGTTTTTTGGAATATACCACCTCTTTGTCTTGCGGCGTGTTCAAGCTCTTACCGCCCCTTCTTTCTTTTATAGAGGTCAACACTTCCAAAAGCCGCTTAGATTATTAGAGTACTACACAGTCCCTGAAAAAGGGAAACATGTGCGTAAGACTACCTAGTCATACTCGGCACTTATTTACGTAGCCGACTTACTAGGTTGACTAATAGGAGTACGAAGCACGTATAAAGGCTGCCTGGGATGTTGAGTACTTGTGGAATATAACGGTTAGGTTCCTACACGAAATAATTACGCAGTGTAGTTATATAACACACTATACTTTCGATCCTGCCGACACTGCTTGATATCAGAATTCCCTACGCCACGCTCATTACTACTCGCCATATAACAGCCTAGGATTCGACTTTTCTGGGTTACACCGTGGTTCTCGATCCCCTAGAACCCATAGTGTTGGGGCCGACGCGGAGTGTAAAGGACTTAGAAGGTGGTTCGGAGGTAGAGTCTACAACAAGCTACTATAGACTAGGTACTTTAGTCGGGTTGCTTGCATGACGACGGCAACACTGCGGTCTCTCCGCAGCCGATGTCTAACTAGCTGAAAGAGGCACATGGACTGCGTGAGAGGAGAAACCAAGCGTTCAACCTAGCGCATGCCACAATATAGGCGCACCCTCCACCGAGGCGAGACCACAACCACCTGGATTATTGAAACACCGTGCCAAACATTGACAGAAAGCCATCGAGGAGATAACCTTACGGGTTGGTACGTGCAAACGAGAAAACACCACCCACTCTCGGAAAATATGGGTATGAGAGGCGCCCGCCCAACCTCCAGGGGCCAATGGGGGATCTGAAGAGGCAAGGGGTTTAATGGCGTTGCACGGCCCTGCTAGTGAACAACACTGCAGGTGGGATTCTGAACGGCACAGGCCAAGGGAAAAAGAGGACACCCACAGGAGATCTATTTTGATATACCAACGAACCAAACTGGTCAAGTAGTAAAAGGTCTGAGAGGAGGGGAGCTGGCCTCCCCAAGAAGATCGTATCGAATGCCCACCCACGATACCATGGGGAAAAGTCTAGTTTACAGTATACACACTAAGGGGGTGTCACGGTGTCTGACAATCAACAAAACACACCCCCACCTAATGACAACACCATCACCTCATCGCAAGCTAAATCTGTTGTCCAAATCAGGCTCGCCTACAACAACATGCGGCGGGGGTCCTCGATAAACTCCTTTACCTTGACCAGAAACTGCACAGCCTCCCGACCATCAAGCAGCCTGTGGTCGTAAGTCAGGGCAAGGTACATCATGGGGCGGACCTCAGCCTTGCCGTTGACCGCGACCACGCGCTCCTTGACAGCATGCAGGCCGAGAACGGCGGTCTGGGGGAGGTTGATGATGGGAGTCCCCATCAGCGAGCCGAAGACACCGCCGTTGCTTATGGTGAATGTACCACCGGCCATGTCCTCGATGGTGAGCTTGCCGTCACGGGCCTGGCACACGAGGCGGTAGGAAAACAGTCAGCGACGAGACGAACACAGCGGTGGCGGGGTCAGGACAGGGAAAAAAAGGTGCGGGGGACGAACCTTCTTGCCCAGATCGGCAATGGACTTCTCAATGCCGACGAGATCCATCGTCTCCACATTGCGGACGACGGGCGTGACAAGACCTTTCTCTGTGGCCACGGCCACGCTGATGTCGACATAGTCCCTATAGACGATGGTGTCGCCACCATTGGGGCCCTCAATCGACGCGTTGACGGCAGGGATGTCCCGCATGGCCAGGACGGAGGCGCGAGCGAAGGCGCTCATGAAGCCGAGCTTCACACCGGTCTTCTTGAGCACGTCATCCTTATACAGCTTCCGGAACTCCATCAGTGAGGACATGTCAACCTCATTGAACGTTGTCAGGGACGCCGCCGTGTTCTGCGACTGCTTGAGGCGCTCAGCGATGCGAAGCCGCATTCGGTTCATCTTGACCTGTGAAGACAAAGAGTGACGGGGAGGGGGGAACAATATGTGTTTGTGTTAGCAAGCGGCAGACGGGAGGTGGCGGAAGACACACGGGAGGGACTGGTGATTCGAACCTTGCGCTCCTCGCGATTCCCGAGGGTAGCGACAGATGTCTCCTTCGCGGGCTGCTTCGACGATGGCTGGTTTTTCTTCCCTGGCGGAGGTGCGCTCTCCTGCTTCTTGGGAGGCTCGGGCTTCTTCTCCTCTGGCTTCATATCCTCGGGCTTCTTCTCTTCAGTCTTCTGCTCAGCCATCTTCCCAGAGCCCACCTGTTCCCCCTTGTGTGATGGCTCCTTCTCCGCTGTCTTCTCAGCACCGTGGGCGGGAGCACCCCCGACTTCTATCCTGACAAGATCCTGACCGACTACGACGGTATCCTCCTCGTTTGCCAGGAACTCCTTGATTGTGCCGGCGACCGGAGCGTTGACAGCAACATCGATCTGTGAGAGTTGGAAGAAAGCTTCTGTATCAGCATCCGCAGTGGGGAGGAACCGAGCCAAGGGACAAAGGCCAAGTAATCAAAGGTCTGAAGGGGTACATAGGAACATGCCATGCTAGCATACCTTGTCGGTTTCGATGGTGGCAATCTCCTCGTCCTGCTCGACGTGTTCTCCAACCTGCTTGTTGAATTGCTTCAACGTGCCCTCTGAGATGGACTCGGCCATTTGTGGCACCTTGACGACGTGATCGGCGTAGTTTCGGACGTGCTGGAATAGGGCTGGCAACGGAACACGTCGCAACGGCTGTCTACTGGCCTGGTGTAGCGGCACCGGCAGAAGACGCACAGTGGTCGCAAGTCTCCTCGACAGCATCTTTGGGTAGGTGGTTATGTGTTAGGGCTGGTACCGGGGACGAATGAGCTCAGAAGCTCCCAATTGAAAGAGCACCTGTGCCGCAGAAGATCGCAAAAGGATTAAAGAGAGTGAATTGGCAAGATTTAGCGGCGCCAACTGGAGAATTGATGAACAAGCTATTATTTTCTAAATTATTTTCCCGGCTTCAACCGTCTGAGCTCTGCTTGCCGGATTGACCTCAACTTGCATGCGACAAGGATCATTGCTTGTCATGCACAAGCTGTATCCAATCAAGAATTGATCCAGGCGTTGGCCTCGGTCCGAACGGGTTGACGGAATCGACAGTCAAGCTAGCCTGGACCGTGCACACACTGGCCCGTTCATCCACCGCATTTATTTTATGTACGTACTAGCGCAGGGGCGATTCCATCCACAGAGCGGGAGAAGAACCTCTACGACCTTCTAGGATCCTCCTTAGTCGACCAGCAGATTCCCAAATAAACAAGAAAACAACCCACCAGGCGACCACAGACGTACCATTGGCAGCGACGGGACTCAATTTGTGCCATCAGTTTAAGGTGCCCAGATTCGTGCCAACTGAGCGCCCCAACCCCCGGAATCCCTGACTGCAACAGACCTTGTCGTCTCAACAGATCACCATGTCCACGAAACAGGCTGCTCTGTGAGTACTCTTGTATCCAATATAAGCCGTCAATGCTGCCCGGGTTCTCAGTTGTTGGCTGCTCTGCGACCATCTCGGGCTGCCGACTAACTCCTCCTAAACTAGGTCGCTTTACCGCCGGTCGTTGAAGCTGTCACTCGATTGGGCGGTCCAGCGGCATCTCTGGAGGGGGCAAGCCCTCTACATCCGATCGCTGTTCGAGGCGAACAGGAACGTCAGCGAGCCGAGACAGATACGAGTTCGTTCTACCGATGTCCCCATCTTCTAGAATCACCGTCTGCCGAAAGTCATGGAACCACCTCCTCTTCGATCACGTGGGATGTTACAGGTTCAGCGCTGACGCTGTGCTGGGGGTTTTCTGGTGTAGGCACTACTAAAGGAGACCGAGAAGCTGCTGGAGACATGGAAGCATCCCGACCCTTATATCCCTCCTACGGCCCCGGGAGGTAAGGATATCTCCGCGCGTTGGGAAGACTAGGAGGATTGGAAGAGAGGCTCTGCTAATATTGCCCCACTCTGAACGAACAAAAACATAGGATCTAAATACGAGAGGAACCTACCACCCCCGATACTTGACCGTAAGTCTGTGATGCAAGTTCTCCCCTAGGACCCCGAATAGAGGCTGATTTATAGTTAATACAGCTCCCCGACCTCTCAAGTTCTGAGGTCCGAGGTCCGAGGTGTCTGTTCTGATCTGATGGGTTTGATGACGCTCGACTGGATTGGATTGTACATAAGATGGCTTTGGTAGTCGAATAGACATGGATTTGAAAATTGGATTGCTCTTGTTTGAAGACTAAGGACCTTCGTGTCCTGGTGCGGTTTTGCCAGCGATCTCATATGCGCAACTTGTTCCTCGTGCTTCCCTGAGGGACGATTCTAGGGGCAGCCTTGCCATCAGACATGATTCAACTTGTGGCACAGTTAGCAAGATTCTCTCCTTAGTGGAAGACGCCGAGAATGCCCCAATGGTAACGATACGATGACAGAAACCCGTTTCTCAACGGCGGCCGGGATGACAAGTATATCAGGGGTTTGCCACCCCTGATGCAGCGGGTAAGATCAAATCAAACTAAAGGTGCAGGCCCAGTGCCAAGGGACCCGTCGACTTTTGTAGAGGCCCCGGAATGAACTTCGACTCCGGGAGCCGGACCGCAAAACAGCCACAGCATGGTGCGAGGCACTGACAAACCCCCGAAATGCAAAGTAGGTCAAGACAGCGGAGAAGTGGGAAGATGTCGATCAAAAAGACGACAAGCCGGTTGTTTAGAAATTGTTCTCATTCATGACCATTTGCCGTGGGGAATTAATGTACAACCCAAAATGTAAAAAGCAACCCGGTAAAGACCCTGAACCCAAGACCCCATTGTCATGACACCAAAACAAGCCGACAAGAAAAACAAAACCACATCCAATTTACAGCTCTTGGCTGAGGTTCTTGCCGGTCTTACCGGTCTTCTTGGGCAGAAGGTCTGGAAAAGGGAAAAATTAGCAAGTGGCCTGGGAAGTCGATCGCACTCCAGTAGATGATGCAGAAACATACTCTGGTGAATGTTGGGCAGGACGCCACCCTGGGCGATGGTGACGTGACCCAGGAGCTTGTTCAGTTCCTCGTCGTTCCTGATGGCGAGTTGCAGATGGCGGGGGATGATGCGGGTCTTCTTGTTGTCGCGAGCAGCGTTGCCAGCCAGCTCGAGAATCTCAGCAGCGAGATACTCAAGAACGGCAGCCAGGTAGACAGGAGCGCCGGCGCCGACACGTTGAGCGTAGTTGCCCTTGCGGAGCAGACGGTGGACACGGCCGACAGGGAAGGCCAGGCCGGCCTTGGAGGAGCGGCTGGAAGGGGAAAAAGGTCAGCTGGCTGTCCAGGCTGAGGCGACAGAAAACGGACAAGACGCGTCTTCTTTTTTCTTATCTTACAACCCATTCTAGACCCAAAACCGAAGTGTATCGAGAAGACGTGACTCAAAACGACGTCGTTCAAAGACATAAGAGGATCGAACCGCGAGACTACTTACGATTGGGCGTTCTTGGAACCGCTTGCCTTGCCGCCGGACTTGCCGCCTCCAGTCATTTTGATGGTTGTTTTGGGGTGTAGAAAAAGTGGGAGAAAGTTGCTGGCAGCGTGATGGCTGGAAAAGATAGTGAACTCGTGTAGATTGATGGGTACCGTTGATTGTTTAGAAATGGAGATGAAGAGGAGGAGAGAGTTGAAGTGTGGTGGGGGGGAGCTTTGTGGTTAAGTACTTTTCGCGTCTCAGAGGCAAGATCACGGATCACCAGCTGCGGATTCTAGGCTAGTCCCAAAGCAGACTGTTGTCAATGATGCGGTCCGGAAAATACAACATCCTGTAAGGCCCACAGTGTTCTGGGCAATCACCAAAGCACGGGACCACAACTGCATTCCTTGTTATGCAGACCTTAAACGGATATTTATTATTATTGGTCCCTGACAGCCTCCCCTTGTTAGAGTCACGAACGGCCCACGCGTCGCCTCGAATTTTCTCCCTCCCTTTTCTTTCTCGCTTTCTCTTCTTGCCGACCTGTTTTGGTTTACTGATTTATAAATCGAATGCTTTGCTAGTCTGGATCAACGGCATCAATCGCCAAACTCTCATTACGATTCCATTAGGCCATGCCAACCAAGATCTGACCTATTCTGCTGCTCTAGCCTATTCAAGATAGAGAGAATTGATTTTGGCCTTCTCTTGCGGCTCTGTCCCCGGGACCACCGTGGTTTGACGTGGTGTTTTAAGGCGGAGGACCTGTTTAATAGGGCTAACTGAGGGTGGAAGCCAGGCCTTGGATGGTCGGGGTACAAAATTGCGGTGAGATTTATGAGCTGCAAGCTCGAAAGAGAGACACGCGCACGTTAGATTTCCTTGGTCAGTCGCTCATATATCATGTTGGGTTTGATACAAGAGATGTGTTTTGGGTCACTAACTCCTTATAATGTAATACGTACATTCTGGTCGACATGAAGGAGGATCCGAGATGATGTATTCATAGAAGGTTCAATTAAGCCATGTAGAGTCTGAACAAGCCTCCGAGATCACACTAGGTACCACCCGCTCTCCTGACCGCCGGAACTCCCGGAATGCTGCTAAGGGGAAGACGGATCTCAAGGAAGGAAGGGGGCCCGGATTGGTTCAAAAGTTCCACACGGAACTCGGCGCCGTGCTGAGGCCCGGTACGGAAACGTGGACTGCATACATTCCCGGGACGGAGGACGGGCTTCTGGAGATCACATTAAGTGGCTAGTCTGCCCGCTGATGAGCAGTGCGTGCTATTCGGCCGCCTCTTGAAGGAACAGCACTTGTTGGAAGCTTGAGCTACAACGGACGAGGGCTGGAACGAGAATAGGCGTCTGCACGCATCTAGTCGCATCAAGGCCGGCGGCTGGCCGCTTGGAGCCAGGAGCAGAGCAGGTATTATCAGGAGAACTGCCATGAGCTCAAGAACGGGCTGCGCGTCACTACCAGCTTTGGACGGCGAAGTGATGGCCAGATACCTACACACGCGCTTGTTGCTGGGTAGGGTTAGGGGTACACTCTATAGAGCGTGAACCACTCACGGGTGTGTCTGGCCGGACGTTTCCCTTTTGGGATGTTGTTGTTCTAGAGGTGCAAAATATAGCCAATCAGATCCAATGGCACGACACTCACGATTCCTGGGATTTTTTTGCGCTGGGCTCGGTGCACGTACCACACGCTAATTGCACATTTTCGCCCGCATTGAAATCACACCCACTCCGGTGGAGGCGGCAGGGCCCCAATCAGTAAGAATGTTACCACCTGTCGCGTTGAACTACAAAAGGTCGGCCGCCCCCCCAACCTTCAATTCTTGCAACATCTACTCACAACTTTCTTCCCAACTCGCCAACATCATCCATCGAGTCTAGCATCTCGTCGCCTTCATCTATTTCCCCCCGCGTCAAGCAACTCTTCAATCCTCGCCTCATCCGAATCATCAAAATGCCTCCCAAAGCCGCAGACAAGAAGCCTGCCGCCAAGGCCCCCGCCACTGCATCCAAGGCGCCCGAGAAGAAGGACGCGGGCAAGAAGACTGCTGCCTCGGGCGACAAGAAGAGGCGCACCAAGGCGAGGAAGGAGACATACTCCTCTTATATCTACAAGGGTGAGTCGCATTGCATTGCAGCACAGACGTTTTCCTTTTGACGCGTCTTTGGAAATCCAACGCCTGCTGACCCTGCCCCACAGTACTCAAGCAAGTCCACCCCGACACTGGCATCTCCAACCGCGCCATGTCGATCCTGAACTCGTTCGTCAACGACATCTTCGAGCGCGTCGCGACAGAGGCATCTAAGCTGGCTGCCTACAATAAGAAGTCCACCATCTCGTCTCGCGAGATCCAGACATCGTAAGCCTGCGTGTTTGTCCCGGACTCCGGCACATTAAGGAAGCTACTAACAATGGCCCGAACAGTGTCCGTCTCATCCTGCCCGGAGAGCTGGCCAAGCACGCCGTGTCGGAGGGCACCAAAGCCGTGACCAAGTACTCATCTTCTACGAAATAAGCACATTTTCCTTAGCCACTCTTTATTTTCTTTAGGGCATGGGTCTGCTTTGGCACGGGTGTCATGATGGGTTGGCAAAAGGGTTCACCATCACCTTACTGCCTCCTAATGCGTTATGTATGGGTTGCTTTTCATTTATTTGGGAGCTCTGTTTACGGTCCCCTGGGGTTCGCGACTGTACAATACCTTTGAGACCTTAGGATTTGGGAGAAATAAATCCTGCACACAAGAACACTAAGAACACTCGCCAGATACCAATGACTCAGTTTTTGCGCCCATGACAGAACCACACCAACACTGACAGAACCGCGGGCGAGATGCCTCTCCTTTTTTGGTGAGAGGGGGGGAGAGTGGTATTTTCACTGAACACTAGGAAGGACCACGAGCCTGGGAGTTTGTACCCGTCAACCCAGGCCGGCCTTGGACACTTTGACGACATGCGGCACCGGCTCCAAAATCCCCTTGTTGTCCTCAGCGCCTAGACCCATTCCTTTAGTCCAGCCCATCCTCTCTAGCATCGCGCGGCCCTTGTTTGTCTGAGCCAGTTCCGGCGCGGAGGCACCTACGACCTCGCCGTCTCTGTACCGGAGGGCAGCAAAAGCTGACCGACCGCCGCCAGGATTGCGCTGCTTGTCCCTGGGAGCGTCCAGCCGTGCGAAGAAGCGCCGGTGGATGCGGGCCATATGCTGCTCTAAGATACCCTCGCTATACCTGACCGTACTCTTGGTACGGTGTAGGACGGGGCGTCGCTGGTCTCCGCTTCCTCCCGACTTGGACTTGATTTTCAACTTGCTAGCGAGCTCGTGAACAACCTTGCGAGCATGTGTGTCCATTGGCGGGAGAGGAACGCTGCGAGATGTTTAGCATGTGGCTAAAGGGTCTCGAAAAGAGAATGGGGGCGGAGAGATTGCGACTCACGTGGAATCAGACCCCAGCAAAAAGGTCCGGAATACCTCCTCGAGCTCTTTGAGACTGATCCCAGTTGGGTACTTCACTCTCGGGTCATCCGGGTTAGCGTTCTTCCCCAACATGCCCTTGGTTCGCAGCTCCTCCCTCTCTTTCTTCCTCTCCTTCTTCTTCAATCTGTCCTTCTCATAGGCCGCAGCCATGGCGGCCTGCAGTTCGGTATCCTCGACGCCGAACTTGACCTCTCCATGCTTGCCCTTGGCTTTCCTGTGTCCAGGGTTCACGCGGTCCCAGTCCATGAGAATGTCGAGGTCGAGGTCCTCGAACGCTCGAGCAACGGCACTAGCGCTGTCCACAGCGACGCTGGGTTTGGTGTTTGCGTTTGCTTTTGATTTTGCGTTATAGTTGTCGTTACCAAGGGGTCCCTGTCCCTTATGGTTGTGGGAGCTGGGGCATCGAAATGGCGCAGAAACGGCTTGGTCAAATAGGAGCAGCTCGTCGCCTCCCAGCCCCAAAGCCTCTTGTTTAGCCAGGAGTCTTGCTAGCCGTTTGTCGTCGATATCAACCTGCCACTCATCTTCACCGACCGCAGATGCAGAGCGGTCGCCTGAAGCGAGGGCATCCCCGTCACTGTCGAGGGCCTCATCGATGTCGTTGTTCTCGTTATCGTCGCTGTCGGAGTCCTCCGTCCCTGACCGGTTCTCATCCGAATCCTCATCCCCCACGGGTGACTCTACCTCGCTGCCCCCGAGGTCTCTCTGCAGGAACCTTTGCTGGTGAGAAACGAGCTCCTGGAGGCCGTTTATGTTCTCAATGTAGTCTGCAAGAACATCTCGGCTTTCGTTCGCATTGGCGGTGGCGGTGGCAGAGACAACAGCCCTCGCTCTGCATCGCTCTTGGCTGCCGTTGTGGCTGCCGTTGCGGCTGTGGTCAACAAGTTTAATGACATCTCTTGCTGGTATGGAGACGCCCACCCCGCTGCTAGCTAAAGCATGTAGGGCCACGCTCGCGTTCGTTGACGATGGGGGCCCTTTTCCATTTTTGTCGGGCCTCTCAGCCGGGCTCTCGATCGGATAGGATTGGCTCTCGACAATCTTGATCCCACGGCCGATCTCCTGAGCAGTGACGGCGGAGGCCGTGGCCCGGGTTGCTTGAGCTCTCCCCTTGAAAAGGATGACTTCCTCGCTTGAGTCAGAGTCCCACTCCTTGTCGAAGTGGTTGCCCGAGGACAGGGGTTTGCGTATGTCGATAGCAGTACCTCGCTTCTCCTGGCTATCTTTACGTAGGGTTTTGTCGCTGGAGGTATCGACGTAGAAGAGCTTTGGAAGGGGGGCAGGAACAGGGTCGGCGGGTTTGGCCAGGCCTTTATCAAGGGGTTGGGATGCCGCCACAGGGTCTGTGGAAGGACTTGGGCGATTCGAGGGCGGCTGAAGGGCGACGACTATCCGCGAATCTTTTGATGGTTCGATGAACCCTGCACTCACAAAAGTGACAGGTCTATATCGTAGTTTCTCGTCCCTATCCCATTTCAGGTGATCCCGGGAAGTATTCCTAGCCTCTTCCTGCATAGAGAAGCCTGCAAGCCAGAAACAGGTATTTCTGTCGTTTAGTTCCACGCGCATAGAATTAGACGAAGGGGAAGAGGAGGATGTGGGCTGGCCTAACCATTCCGCGCCCCCGCGAGAAAGGAATTCATCGCCAGCTCAGACGCGTTTAGAGGTCCACGTCTTGCGTTGCCTCCAGCGGGGGTGCCTCGAGGCGTGGAGCCACCATGGCGGAACTTATTTTTGTTCCTTCCCATCTGTTGTAGATGAGGAATAGGTGGCGGTATGTGCGGAGATTGGGGTGGGAGAGAGAGCGGTGGTGCGTCAGAGCCTGGGAAGAAAAAATGTTCGTAGCTGGCTCAAAAGACCTCAGTTTAGGATAAAGCATATCATCAAAAGTCGAACTGCTTAATCGTTTGTCAAGATTGTGTCAGAAAAAAGACCCAACACACAAATGGACTTTGGTAGATGACAGCCAAAGCTAGGCGACCTTTTTCGCTGATCCTGGCGTTCTCGTCCACTCTCCACACTGCCGTAATCGATAACAGCCTCCGGCATCATTACTAGGCCCACCGATGTACTCGTCCTAGGAAAGTGGGATAAGGAGGGGCAATTTAGCAAGGGCTATCAGGGTCGCTTACAGGGGAGCGCGGGAAGGGAAGTAGAGGACATAACCATAGGTACAGATACTAGCAATTCTTCAGGTTTTAGGATAAGTCGCTAAGGCCATTACGTACATTCTGTCCAACCTCCCGTTTAGTCTGCCCCCTCTTGAAACATATTTATTTGCTTTCTATAGCCTTTCCATTGTTCACGTCCTCTATACTAGTCTCCCTGACGTACTAATTCCTCTGCTCGTATCTTAAAGCCTTTGTACTTGTTAGTGTGTTTTCGGTCTGACTTATCCCCACTTTCGGGGCACATGAAGTCATGAATCTCATGATGCACTCCCATTGCAGCTCTAGGCACCTACCTACCTACCTAGGTGCCGGAACATAACCGACATTCCAGGTGTACGTACAGCTCTTGGGAGCATCGGCAAAGGCAGGTCATCCCCACCTGCACTCTCTATGTAGACCCAGTACGTATTCCTTGTCCCACCATACCTACCTAGCACCTTACTGTCCACATGCCACCGTTCTGCTGTCATTTGTCACGGAGCTTCCTGCTGCGTCCCAAGCCAGTCCATCTGTCCTGTCCTGTCTCGACAGCGAACATCTTTAATCCGCTGTGCGTCTTGGATGTCCCATTTTTCCCACATCGTCTCTACCCTCCAGCATCAGTGGGCCAAGATTGTACCACGACCAGATTGAGCTCCAGAGACCAGAGCTCGTAGGGGCGGCGGGCTATCGCTCAGTCCACCGCCACCCGCTGTAGCCTCCATAGGGTTAATTCGGGGTTCTGGGTAGACGAATCATCAGTGACAGGTCGTCGTGTCAGCGTCAAACGAAACGGCCCAAATAGAAGGCTACCGAAACCAGATTCCAAGAAGGCCCGGGCATTATTGCACTTGGAAACCACACATCGCTCGAGATCGCATTGAATAAGTCGTTTTCACATATTCCTCCTCGACAATACTGCAGAGCAGTAGGACCATCTCTTGTGCAGCTGTGCCGAGTATTCATATCCGGCACTGAACTCTACCTCACTCTACCCCGCCCTCCTACTCTCCCGCTCTCCCGCTCTCTCCTCTCGACTCGAAATGGACACGGCTGTTGCGGGTGCGGCCGTCGAGTTCGGCCGGTATGGACGCCGAATCGTCCGGATGCTATGGGATCCGGAACCGACCAACGACCCCGTGACGAACCTGCCCGTCTGGTGCTTGGGCTGTTCATACACTCTCGAGCCCGGGTTCAGCAGCAACGACGAGAACAACAAGGGCACTGAGGAGAAGGAAGATAGCAAATCAAGCAGTACCGACAAGCCCGCTCGGGCGGCGAACACCCCTCCCGCCTCTGACGTCCTCCCTGAGCCCCCAATGCTCGATCCGGCGACGACGACCACGACAGGGCCGGCCACTCCTCCCGACTCCGTCTCTAGCAGCTTCGACTCGTCGCTAGCATACGACGACGTCCCCGAAGACGGCGGTTGGCCACCCGCATTCCTGGACGATTTCGAGTCCCGCATATGGATGACCTACCGTTCGGGGTTCGAGCCCATCGCCAGATCGACGGACCCTAGCGCATCGTCGAGGATGTCCTTTACGATGCGCCTCAAGACCCTGGCCGACCACACGGGCTTCACCACAGACAGCGGCTGGGGCTGCATGATCAGGACGGGGCAGAGCCTGTTGGCGAACTCGCTGGTGGCTTCTAGGCTTGGTCGTGGTACGTTTTTGGCTCGATGCTGTTCTTGGTTGGTCCCTCTATATCTCAAAAACAGACAGATTTACTAACCTTCCACAAATCACGATTCTACGTTTCTTCCCAGAGTGGCGCAGAGGTACCGCAGAAGACGAGGAGCGACGGATCCTATCGCTCTTCGCTGATGACCCCCGAGCTCCATACTCAATACATAACTTCGTCCGACACGGAGCGCACTCGTGCGGCAAATACCCCGGGGAGTGGTTTGGCCCGTCGGCCACAGCACGCTGCATCCAGTGAGTGGCGACCCTGATTGTCCAAGTCACCCACATACCCTCCTCACTCACTCTCATCTTCACCCTGGACCCTACCCTCTGACTCAAACCACCCTGTTGTCCAGGGCGCTTGCCAATGCGGCCGAAACATCCCTGCGAGTTTACTCCACCGGCGACCTGCCGGACGTCTACGAGGATAGCTTCATGGAGGTTGCTCGCCCCGACGGGAAGGCATTCCACCCCACACTGATACTTGTGGGGACCCGCCTGGGCATCGACAAAATCAACCAAGTGTATTGGGAGTCACTTACAGCCACGCTGCAACTTCCCCAGTCGGTGGGCATTGCAGGGTAAGTTCTTCCATTTCTCGCTCGCGTCTGCCTCCCTGTTATCTGTCTCCGTTGAAATCGCTAGGTGATCTGAATAAGCGTGCTGAGTCCTTCGATGTTCCTTGTGTTTGCTCTAATTAGTGGGCGTCCATCGTCATCCCACTATTTCGTCGGAGCCCAGAGGTCTGATGAAGACCAGGGCTCCTTCCTGTTCTACTTGGATCCCCATTTCACCCGGCCGGCCCTCCCCTACCATGAAGATCCCAAGCAGTACGCCGCCGCCGACGTGGACTCGTGTCATACCCGAAGGCTCCGCCGGTTACATGTCCGTGAAATGGACCCAAGCATGCTGATTGGGTTCCTCATCACCGACGAGGACGACTGGGACACCTGGAAAAGCTCCGTGAAGTACGTCCAGGGGAAGGCCATCATCACCGTGGCCGAACACGACCCTTCCAAGGGCTCGGCATCTGAACGAGCATCAGCCATCAGCGAAGTCGAGGCCCTTAGCGACGATGATGGCGATACGATTTTGGATGCCTGAGGAGGGCACGGGAGTGTTTCGCGTTCGTCGGTTCCAGGCGTTATGGGCGCATAGGCTCCTGGCCCCCCATTCTTGGATAACAGGGGCTGGGGAGCGGATGGCGGTTTGACAGGTGCGATGGAAGGTTGGCGAAATGGCCCGGAATGTGTGTGGGTACTGGTTAGGTACCTACCTACCTAGGTAGGTAGGTAGGAAGGCAGGTAGTTGCCTAAGTAGGTAGGTAGGTAGGTAGGTGGTAGGTGGTAGGTCGGAAGTACCTTAGTTACAACATCCCCATGCCTACCACGTCCAAATCGACCAATGATTTGACTTATTCAATCAACATCGGAGGAGGTCTTTTGCTGGTGTGCAGCCTGGGAACAGTGGGTGAACAACCATATATATGTAAGCGTCTGACCGCGGCGTGTGAGACTTGGATCTTGTTCGCCGTCCCCACCAGGCCACCCCTCCTCCATCATCTCTTCGATTCCTTGCCGCCTTTTACGTTCCTTGGCGCTTGGTGCTCGTCCTTGATGTGTGCAAAGAGCTTCGTTCTTGATGGAAAAGACTCTTTGCAGATTGTACATGTTTCCTGTAGGCGGCAGGGTTAGTGGGTGTTTCGCAGGGTGAGTGAGGCTCCAGTGGATGGTCCTTGCTGGCTGTAACCCACCGCGGTCCCCGGATTTGGTGCTTGACGAGCAGCTCTCTTTTTTCTCTTCAACCTGGCCATTCCCACTTTCTTCGACGCTAAGGACTCTTCCAAGGAGATGTCACCAACAGCAGGCATGTGGGCCTCCTGGTTGGCGAGCTTATTGTTACTAGGCGCAGCAGATTCCCCAGCGTTCCCGGTCTCCTTCTCAACACCATCCCCCACTTCCTTGGTGACGCCTGAGATCCGACTCTGTATTTTTTCCCTTGGGGCATAGTCTCCGTCTTCGTCAAGCGAGTCACTGTCTGACGAGTGGACAGTCTGCTCATCGCTCCCGGCAACCTCGGCGGGACCATTGGGGTCGTTCAGAGTGCTGCGGTCGTGATCATACGAGTCGTCGGCTGCTGCTTGCGACTTCCCCTTTCCATTCTGCCTGCATTTTGCCCCCCCCCTCCCGCCCCCTGCGTTCTTGGGAGGAGGGGTATCATATCCCGACGAGTCTCGGACATCTCCCTCGAGGCTAAGAGATGCATTCTCCTCCCTCAAATTACGACGGAGCTGTTGCACCGCTTTGACGTGCTTCTTGCTCTTCTCATGAGCCTCAAACTGTTTCTCGCTCTTGAACGTCTTGTCGCAAACGATGCACTCAATGTGCTCCACCTCTGACTCGCCTTCTGACAAGGAGAACTCGCCGTTGTGCTGGTCGTCTCCATCCCTGGGCTGCGCCCAGTCCGGCACCACATAGTCGGCTAGCCTCTCCTGATTGGCGGCGCGGGACCTGGCGGCTTGGGCCGTGGCGGAGTCTCGTAGGATCTTCTGGCGCTCGGCCTCGGATTGAGTATTGGGAACATATCGGGGGTCCCGTTTTTTCACAAACGCCACAAGCGATCTCACGGCGTCGTTGAACTCCCGGGTCGCCTCGTCACGGAGCTTCTTGTTCTCCTTCTCCATCAGCCGCCGGATGCGCCGGTCGGGTGCTTCCGTCAGCCGGTACCTGTCCTTCCAGCTAAACGACTTCCTGGTGGAGAAGGCCGACCAGACACTGTAGAAGGCTTTGACGACGGCGTTGTAGTCGTCCGTCGACGAGCCAAAGGGTGGAAACTCGACGGGGGTCAGGCCATCCCACTCGCAGGCCGCCGACTCCTCGTCGGCGAGCCGGCCAAACATCACATCCAGAATTGCAAAAAAGCCGCTGGGGCTGTCGTTGAAAGGGATGCTCGAGTTGAAGCGGCCCATCAGCGTGTAGAGCTCCTCGGTCGTGGTGATGCGGATATTGTTGTAGTGGCCACCGGCCTGGGATTCGGCGCCGCCGCTCGAGTCTGCATCGCCGCTGAGGATTGCATCACGGTGCGAGTCGTACCAAGCACGCTCTTGGGGATCAGAGAGGACCTCGTAGGCAGTCTGGACTTCGGCGAACTTGCGGGTTGCATTCTCGATATCGTTTATGTTTCGATCCGGGTGGAGCTCGAGCGCTTTCTTCTTGTATGCTTTCCGGATTCTGGGGGAAGGCGGTCAGCAAACGAAGGCTTCGGCGTGTAGAGGTAAGATCGAAGGGAGACCATTCATATACTCATCGTCTGTCGCCGTCCGCTCGATTCCCATCAGTTCGTAGTAGCACGTCTTCCGCAGTGTGGCAGTTTGTGCCTGTCCGTCGGACTTGGTTGATGACTGTTCTGCCCCCATCTTCAGGGCTTGGGCGGGTATCGCGATGCCAACTTACAACGCTAGCACAGCTTTCAAAAATAGCATCGAGACACCCAGCCAGGGAAATCGTCGCATTATGTGCACCCGCATTTGCTGTATGAAAGCCAAGCCATTTTGAACCCCAAAGAAAGGATAAGAAAACACCGAAAAAGGAAAAAAATAAAATAAGGATCGAGATCCGTGATCTTGTCTGCTTGGTATTAGGGACCCTTGTTTCCACGCACCCCGCGTTGCCGTTGCATGTACCCCGTGCGTCTTTCCCACTACCTTCGTACGGATTACTGAGTATGATTGTGACACTGTGTACTTCGGACTGATGTGCCTAGGTACTACTATCCTGATGGGGCTGTCTCAACCCACCACACACAGCCGTCTCCCCAAAAAAATCTTTCAGTGGCGTCAATCTTTAATGCTTGGCTGGCCGGATGCTGAGGGCCAAGTTTGCAAGTCTTCCTAGCAGTAAAGGTAGGTGCAGACACACACTGCTAGTCCGGCGGACAAAAGGTTCTACTCAGACTTAGTCAGGTAGACTCCTCCGAAGAACATAGTCCGTCGGTATGAGGCGGGCATGGGTGTGTGAGGGGACACTGGGCGTGATGCCGAAAACGGGCTAAGACAGAAGCTGTTGGTCGTCCCGTGACCATTGAACTGGTGGTGTCACTTTAACACCTAAGACAAATCCCAAGCTTTCCAGCCGCCAGCTACATTGCTTGTCTGGTTCCGTTTTCTCCCTATTCGATGTGAAAAACAACGGTTCACCTAGTCCTAGTAGACTGAGTAGGCTGTGACAAGAAATTAAATGTAAAATACGGGTCAAAATCATTGGTCACTGGTAGCCATCGGAGCCGTCCGTCTTCCTGTCATGTCCTCCTTATAATTATCTGTCATACAGTCACACTAGGGGCTGCGTTAGGGCGTTTGGCGTGCATGTCCCTACAATCAATTACATATAAGATCTCAATCGCAGTCAGGAAGGCGATATTTCCCACCCCGTGAAATACTCTTACTTCAAGCCGAGCCGAAACTTCTCGTCATCACCATCTTTGCTTTTATCGGCATCAAGTTCATCTTAATCAAGTCTGCAGCCCGTCCTGTCTCGTCCCACCTCGTTTAGGTTTCCTTCAGAGTTCTGTGCATACCTACTGTCCACCCAACCCACCGGTATTAATTCACTCATGCGGGTCCTTGACACTCTTGACTTCCACAGTTCTTGAGCCTCTCGCCTTCTCGGGCCTTGGACTTACACATCTTGGAACTTAAGTTGCTGAGCAGCCATAACGGACTGGGGCCCCACAGGGCGATTGTGGACCTGTTATTTTGAGGGGAAACTTACCAGTACAACTTCCCACTTGCCTTACCACTGATGATAGCCAGGCTTCTCGCGGCGTGAGGGTTCGAATGAAGGCACACCTCGATTTGGCCAGAGGCATGAGAAATGAAGTTCGCTCGAGAGTTCAAGGAGTCTCTCAGGAGAGAAGGTTAGATCAGATAGCTATCCAGGCATCGCCCCCTTCCAGCTTCGTCCATCTCGGTTGATCTTAGTGCATGTGCCATGCTTTTGCTAACCTGGGAACACCATGTAGGCTACCCTCCTCATTGGCTCGACTCGGCTGTACCCTACGGGCAGCTAAAGAAATGCCTCAAGAGAGTTCAGACGGAGTTGCACAGCCTTGGCCTCGATCCAGAGACTCTGAGACAGCTGCTAGCCGCCCATGCGACCTCGGCAGATGGGGATCCTGTACCAGTGGCCGCTTACGAGCTTGACGGTGAGTGGGAGAATCCGCGGAAGAAATTAAAAATATATATAAAATAAAGGGAGGGACAGCCCATTGACTGATGAAGTTGCATTTCAGGGTCTTCTGCGGTCTTCCGGCCTCGCCTTACTATATTCGTTCATGTCAAAGATGGAGAAGCGGTTGACGCTACTCTGACCCCGATGTCTTTGGAATTCTTGCAAAAGCTGTCTACCGCACAAGCACAAGCACAGGCACAGGCACAGGCACAGGCAGGAGCACAGGCACAAGCAGGAGACCCAGCTTCAACAAGATCGAGTACGGATTTCAGTTCGGTCCATTCAATTAGCCGAGGGGCAAGTGATGGAGGCTCAGAGAATGAAGATGTGCCGTCTAGCAGCGGCGGTAGAGCAGCGACAGATGCTTCGCTGGGGACAACAGAAACTCCCCAATCATTCAATGGTGTGGAACGCGTCGAGGTCCCCCTCGTCTTCGACGGAGAGTTCTTCGACCTGCTCCAGACCGACGTGACCAGCCTGGACGAACTTCAGAGGGAGGAAGAAGTCTCGATATCCAAGGACATCTCACGTCTGGGCGAGGACATGACGAGCTTGACCAGACCCTCCACCTTCCACAAGACAGACCTGTCCCGCTGGAGGGTGGTCTTCGAGCTGTATCTCGATGCCCAGATCTT
Organism: Pseudohalonectria lignicola; assembly: GCA_003049395.1. Taxonomy (NCBI): domain Eukaryota; kingdom Fungi; phylum Ascomycota; class Sordariomycetes; order Magnaporthales; family Ophioceraceae; genus Pseudohalonectria; species Pseudohalonectria lignicola. The sequence goes on from PYSP01000222.1 coordinate 29,151, forward strand.
CTTCTCCACGCACGAGAGGGACCACGGCTCCCGCTCCAGCGCCAAGGCCCTGGAGCAACTGGTCTGGTTCCAGAGCGAGGTGCACCAACGGCAGATAATCCAGCAGTTCAAGTTGCCCGCCAGTCGGGAGGCATATACCCGGTTCCTCGACCTCAACTCCAAGTTTCTGCAGAACCTTAAGTTCCAGGAGATTAACACGATAGCCGTTAAAAAGATTCTGAAGAGTGTGTTTTTTTATTTATCCCCCCCTGCTCTTGTTTATTTCATGCTTTCTAGGAGAGCAAATTCTTATTCGGTCTTGTCATCTACCTTCCTATCTATTGTGTTGCTGACAACTCGTCCCCTTCCCTCCCCGCAGAGTTCGACAAGAGGACATCCCTCGGTGTCTCGGGAGCGTTCCCGAGGGCTCTCCAGGCCAAGAGGTTCCTAGCTGAGAACGTGGCCAAGGACCTCTGCGCTCAGGTCTCCCAGGAGATTGTCACCACCGTGCCCAGGCTAGAGGACTACACCTGCCCAGTCTGCTTGAGCATAGCGTGGCTTCCAGTCCGTCTCAATTGCCACCACGTCTACTGCGTTCGGTGCGTCGTGAAGATGCAGAGGGAACGCAAACGACAGTGCCCACTTTGCCGGGAGAACGTACTGCTGCAGGCTGATTTGAGTGAGTGGAAGACCCCCCTTGGCTGCTGACAGCCCGATTATCAACCGGATTCTGACCACCCCGCCGACAGGAAATCTTGATCACGAGCTGGAGCGTTTCTTACGGATGTACTTCAAGAAGGAGACAAAGGAGAAACAGAGAGCTAATGAGATAGAGAGAGGAATCGAGATGTTCGGGGAATCATACGAGCACTCCTCTTGCGAGATAATGTAACTATCCGTTTTGTTTATTTTATTTGGGGGAGGGGGCTGTTTCCCCGCGCCGCCTCAAATTTTTTCAAATTTTTTTTTTCATTGTTTTATTCTCCAGGTTATCATATCTTCTCCGTCTTTATATGAAGGGCCCAAAAATTGGCTCCTTCTTCCATTTTCTCTATGTATCGTCTGCCTCCCTTCTCTTTATTATTCAGGTATCTTATTTGCTCCCCGCCCATGCTCACCTATGCCGAACCTGCACCTTCTTCCCCCACCGCGACCTCAGCCGCCTTGAGGGCGTTCTCAAACACAGACACGAGCACTGGAGTCTCCTCCAGTCCAACACTAATGCGGATCAGGTCGGGCTCGACACCGAGACTGGCAGCCCAGGCGAGCTCCTGGTAGTGTGCCAGAAGCACATAGGGGCACGTCAAGGTGAAGTTGGTCCCCAGGCTCGGTCCCTTTGCCGTGTCGATGGCATCGTAGAAGGCCACGGCCTGCCGTTTGTGGTGGAAGGTGACGGAAAGCAGGCCGCCGTAGCCGCCCGTGGGCACCCTGCACATGTCGTAGTTGTCCCTGGACGGGTGGTTGTGCTTGGGGTAGTAGACCCTCTTGACCGTAGGGTTCGCCGTCAGAACTTCGCAGATGGCCTCGGCGTTGGCGTTGATGCAGTCGACGCGTGACTCAAAGTCACGGCTGTTACGCTCGAGGAACAAGACGTCCTCGGCCCAGTAGGTGTCCTCGTACTCAGCCGTCGCCGCTGCCTTGAGCGCCGTATAGTAGCGGCCATTGGGGTTCAGGATGCCGCTGCCTCCCATGACGTTGCAGTCGCCCGAGAAGATCTTGGTCAGGCTGCTCACAACGATGTCGGCGAACTGCAGCACGTTGATGTTGGCAAAGGTGCCAATCGTCTCGTCCACCACGACGGCGAAGTCGTGCTCGTCCGCCATCCTTCTGATCCGCGCCAGGTTCGGACACGTCAGGAGCGGGTTGCCGGGGAACTCGCAGAAGAGGGCGAGGAACTTCTCCCCTCCGCCCAGCCGCCCCTCCAGGTCGTCAAGCTCCGACTCGGAAGCGTGGCCGTAGAATACGCAGCCGGGACCGAACTTCTCGAGTATCTTGAGCGTATCGACGTACGGGAAGCCGTAGTTGATGCTCTTGCACGGCCCACGTGCAGCTAGCAGCAGCCGGTGCGCGTTGAAGATGGCGTTCATGCCGCAGGGGAAGACGTAGACATCATCCTCCCTCAGGTTGACGATGCCCCTGGAGTTGGACTCCATCGTCGGGAACGGCTGGCTGGATATGTCGACGTCGGCGGAAAGGGCACCGGCTATGCGTCTCTTGATGGCAGACCGTGCCCTCGGGACCAGTGAGATGTCCAGGTTCCTCCCGAACCGCTCCTCGAGAAAACGGAGCGTCTCCTCCTCCGGTTCCTGCAGCAATGATTCCAGGTTGGTAGCATCGGCGTCAGCGTCGGCATCGGCATCGGCATCGGCATTGGCAATAGCAATAACAGTAGCCCTAACGCTGCCACTGGCAGGAGGGCTGGTCGCTGCGGAAGTTTTGCTGCCACTGCCGTCTACAGAGACAGAACGCTGGTACCGCCTGGGGCCTCGACACGGCTTCTGGTGGGCCGAGGAAGAGGGAGGGGGCAGGGACTGCGTTTGCGTTTGCGTCTGCGTCTGCGTCTGCGGTTGCGCTTGTATTTGGGCTTGTGACCGCGTCAGCGCCGTGTCTCGTACCAAGATCCCAGCAATGAACAGGCCGTGACAGAACTCGGCCCTTCTACTCGAGACCCCATCGCCGGTGTGCTGCCAGTACTGCTTGGCGGAAGGGAAAGCATCCGAAGAACACAGAATGGCCGAGATGGACGGCTCGATGGACCGCAACTGATCAATGGTCCCCGAAGCCGGGTCCAGCACCAGGTGGACGGCATCGAGACCGACCAGGCTGGCCAGGGGGGCCCGATCCTTGACGAAGTTTAGACAGCGCTCTGACGCCTTCCTGGTCGGGAAGAGCACGGCGACTTGATCGGGCTGTCCGAACTGAAGGGCCAATTCTCGAGCAAAGGCATCAATGCTCTTGTGTATGAAGAACCTATGTTATCGTCGTAACTCGTTGTTCGTCATTGTTCCATCATTATTTGTCGTTGTTTGTCATGCCTCTCAGTTACCCATTGAGGCTGAAAAGTCGGGCTGGAAAAGAAGCACTTGAGATTCTATACTAGACTCACCTGGGATAACCCGTGGTCATGCGACTAATGACCCATTGCTCACCCTCCTCGTAGCCGACATTGGCCTTCCATGTCGGCAAGGAGACACTCACTGCCTATTGTGGCAGATCTTTATTAGCCCCTATGCCAACCCGAACAGGCATCCGTCCTCGGCCGCATTGACATGGCCAAACTCACATGGGCAGTGTCAGGCGGGATCGACCCCCCAAGTTCGAAATTCAACATTATTTTGAGTCGAAAACAAGTAGCAGTGCTGTGGCACACTGGGTCAGAGAAGGAATTATGGCCCGTACACTCGGATAATGGCAAGCAGGAGGTAGGTAGGGCAGGCTTGGGACGGAAGATCAACAGGTTGGGTGTATGGATTATTATCTGGATGTACTAGTTAGTAGGGAGGCGACCACGGAAGACGGGGGCACCTGGGTAGGTCCCTACCTTAGGTACCTAGGTAGGCAGGTCCCTTCCTACCTACCCCCGTTAGCAGTATGGACTACCTACGGATCCGTATCTACCTGCCTAACCTACCTACCTAGCCGACCTACGCATCAATGGGTAGGTACAGCCCGAGCATTTGTGCAGGTACGATTTCACATCGATTTCCCCCCGGCGGCCCGTGCCCTGTTCTGTACAGAGTATGTTAGTGCAGTCAGGTCGTGCAAACTCCCGTCGTGCAATCCTATTGCCACAGGTGTGAGCGGGCAACAACAGGGAACGTTGAACCAGAAGCTTGCACTTTCGCTCTCCGAGTCACGACCGCCTGGAGCCACCCCCACGTCCAATTGCGGCCGACTACCCCTGGAGCCGATGATCGGAGTAAGAAATTTTTGTCGGGTCGGAGGCCTGCGGAGGTTACTGCAGGTATCTTGTACTTAATATTAGATATTTCCATGGCAGCACGCCGAACCGAATGCGCTTCAGATTCAACTGTGGAAACCTGCTATTAAACTCTTGAGCCGTGAACCTTGCTATAACCCTGTGAGTCCTGCTGTGAGGCGAGTACCAACACCTAGTTGAGGCTGAGTCAGAATCGAGTCAATTTGCGACAGCTTTGTAGGTACGCCGTAGGTAGGGACTGCGAGATGCAGAAGGTAGGTATGTACCTACCTAGGTAGATGCCTACTAGCTTAGTACTTAGACTAGTAGGTAGTTACATGGATAGTATGCTATATGCAGACATAAATTATGCTTCGGGCAGGCACTTAGAGCTACCTACTAAGTGCAGCTACAGCGGTTATCAACATCACCAAGCCAAGCCAAGTCAAAACCCACCTGATCAAGCCCGCCCCTCCCGCCCTCTGCTCCCCTGACCCAAAATTGAAGTGCGTTACTTTATTTCCTATCCACAGATTGCTCTGACTCTGATGTAATATTGGCTGTACTGGATGAATATCCCATCCTGTTGTGATCGTCCGGTGGGACAGATCAATCTCGAACGGGCCTAAACCGTACCGTGGAACATGACGTAGTGAAATCCACACACCTCGAGCGTCTAAAAATATCAAAACTCGGCGGTGGGAAATCGAATAAAAGGCAACACTGCCTGGTGCAGAAAAAAGGCATAAGAAAAAGGGGGAAGAAAAGGGTGTGGGGGAAAGGGGGAAAATACGCCAAATAAACCCAAACCAAAGAAAGCAAGAAAGAGAAGTGAGTAAAATAGAAACTGTAGCAGCATGGGGAAGATATGATCGTATGATAGAAGACAAAAAAGAAAAGAAAAGTCGTAAGGTCTTGGAATATCGTAAATTCGGGGGATAGAAGGAGCAAAAGAAGAAGGAAAAGGAGCAGAAGAAAAAGGAGAAGAAGAAAAAGGAGAAGAAGAAAAAGGAGAAGAAGAAAAGGAGGAGAAGAAAAAGGAGAAGAAGAAAAAGGAGGAGAAAAAAAAAGGCAAGGACCAACGAGGATCGAGAAAACTGATTAATCAATGATAGGAACGGTGGCTCCTTCGGCTGCTACTTCCCACACAGCTGATGCTGTCGCTAGGAGCGATGCTGTCGGCGCCGTCATCCTCATCCCACACCGCGTGGCTCCCCACCGTACTGTGCGGCAGGGGCACGTTCCGGGCAGACACGTAGCTCGCCGCCCGGGTGACGGGGGGCCTGCTGTGATGGCTGTAATGGCTTTGATGGCCTTGGCTTTGCGAGTGTCGCGAGTGATGCGACAGGGGCGGCGCGGGCGGTGGCGGTGGCGGTGGCGCCCTCAAAGTCGCCGTGGACACCCTGCTCCCAGCTCGGGACCTCGCCGACCCGCTGATCGGTGGGTACGACACCGCCGGGGCCACGACTGGTGGCGGCCGGATGGTACTAGAGGAATGGGTCGAGTGGGCCGAGTGGGCAGAGTGGTGGCTGCGCGCCGACACATAGCTCTCCCGGTCCGCGCTGTCGTAGGCGCTGTGATGCATTGAGAGCGGTGGAGGAGCAGAAGCGGCGGCGGCGGCGGCAGCAGCCACGGACGGCACGGCCCCGCTGTGCCTCGAGCCGGCGTGGCTCCGGTGCTCCGCCTCGGTGAGCAAGAGCGGCTGCCGCCCCAAGGGGGCCTCGCTTCGAGTGCGTATGCTGGGCGCCGGGTCGCCCCGGTATCTCGACCGGGACGAGTGGCGGCTCCTGGTGTCATCTCCTAAGTCTTCAAATGCCCTGCTCCGTGGGCCCGGCGCCCCGACTTGGCTGTACCGGGCCAGGTAGGTGGGAGGCGGGTTGTGCCCGCCTGCCAGGTCCGAGAACCCCTCCGGGTAGCGGATCTTCTCGACCGTGCGCTCGACCTCCAAGAAGCGCCCGCGGGTGTAGGGTTGCTCCGGGAACGTGCTCCTGCGCTGAAACGCGGGCGCGTCGAACTCCTGCCTTGGCGCCCGCGACCGATCGCTGGTCACGCTATAGTATGTGAGCGCCGCCCCGGCTGCGGCCCCCACGGCGGCGGCACCGAGAATGCCAACAACGTCAGCGGCAGTAATGCCCTTGGAACCCTCCCGCGGCGACGCCGACGGCTGGTGCGGCTCGAGGATGGTCGACGTTGTCACGCTTCGACGCAGCACCAGCGGCGGCTCATCCCCTATTGGGGTCGAGTAGCGACTCCGGCGGGAGACGACACTGTCGCCGTGGCGTCTTTCTGCCCCGGACCCCACCGGAGACGAGGCCTCCGAGCCCGCAATGTCGTAGTTCCACCTCATGATGCGGCTGACCTGTTTCATCGACGAGTTTGTTTGTCTCACCGTCGAGCCGACGTGGTCCGAGGGATATCCAACCGGCGGCACATAGACAACCTCCATTATGTTGCCGTCAAAGTCTGTGATCTTTGCACGTGACTGCCCGGTGCAGGCGGCCACCTCGTCGTGTCTGTCGTTACCGCTAGGCGCGTCAAAGCTAAACACATCAGCTGCCAGCAGCGCCAAGCGATGGTCGGCCGGCGGGTTGGCGCGTAGCGCGAACGACTGGAACTCCCACACTGCCCCGGGCGAATCTGCGCTCAGCACCAGGTGCGAGAGTTTCAGGGGCCGCTCCGCAGTCGGTCTGACCTCTCGGATCTGGAAGGCTGGGGACGAGACTGGACAAGAGGCTGGATGCGGATGGGACAAGTCCGAGGCGGATGGCGGCTCCCCGAATGTTATAGACGGGCCACCCTCAGGGTCGAATATGTTGGTCGAGGAAAGGTATCGGAAGCCGAGCGACTGCACCACTGCCGAGTAAAACGACGAGGAGGAGGGAAGGTGAGTGACCTCGATGAAGGGAAGCATTAGGGAAGTGGTTGGGTGCTTGGAGGCTAGAAGTATTGGAAGCAGCAACTTAAAGGTTCGCCAGGGGGAAGGGGAGGGGGGGCCGACCAGGGCGGCAAGGTATGTGAACTGTGGACAGGGGGGATACCAGGACGACCAAGGTAGCTTGTGGACGGACCTGTGGAGGGTGTGATGATCACGAACAAGCTAACCAGCTTTGCCCACTAATACAACACTAGCTTGGCTAGGTGTGGTGGTGTCACTGGCGTGGTGTGGTGGTGTGGTGTGAGGAAATTGAGGGGCCAAGGGACAGTGAGGGGGTCTAGTCGCTAAAGGTCAGGCAGTCAAGGCAGGTGGGGTAGGTAGTCCAGTATTCAAATGTTTAGTGTCCACAACACCTCAGCCTTTTGAACCCCTGCCTAGGCAGGTAATCTGTAGGATCTCGTACCCCCCCTTCTGGGACTCTGGTCGCGAGAACGAGATGGAGAAATCACAACGCCCAGCTTCAGTGTGAGTGAGGGCAATTGAAGAAAGGCTGGGCGTTGACGCTTGATGCTTCTGGTGCCGCTTTCTTGCTGGACGGATACAATTAAAGAGGCAGGCTTGGCCAGTGGGGGCGTAGCCGTGGATTTAATCCGAACTATCGTAGGATGTTGTCAACAAACTGGTGAGCAGCTGAACTGGTTGCCCGAGACGAGGCATTCAGGATGGACAAGTGACGGCCAGCCGCGATTTGGGATCCGCTTCGCTCGAAGGAGAGGAAGGAAGACGGGAGGGGCATATGGGCCTAAGGACCAAAGAGGAGGCGGCTGAGGCATCTCAGACCCCGGGCAAGCCACAGGCCGTGCAGGCTGGGATGGGATGGTCGACAATAACGACTAGCCCGTAGCAAAATTGACGTAGGTGGGGTGAGAAGACTTACAGTATTTTTAAACCACCTAAGGTAGGTAAGTATGTATCCAGGTAGGTAGGTACCTCGGCATGGAGGTAGGTGACGAAGGGAGCTGGCGTTTGCTACGTAATGTGTGCTGTGTGCTATGTTCTGTGTTCTGTGTATTGCGAAAACCGGGATCGTCTCTATTCTCCCACTTCTTCTCTTCTCTTCACTCCATTCTGTCCCGCCAGCTCCAATAAGTAGTAAACAAAACCTCCCTACTTCTCCTTTGACGCCTAACCAACGCATGTGCATTGCTTGCGGCCGGAAGCGATGGTACCTGAGGGGCACGCTGGCAGTGGTGTTGTGCCGCATGGTGGACTGCTGTTCGTTGCATTGCGGCTGGATTGGGAGCATGAAGGCTGTCTCGACTGCCTGGCTAGGTAGGTGCCCAACGCACGATGCCCGATGAGGCCAGGATTGCGGCTGCATGTGCCGAGCCCCAAAGATGGATAATTACTGCGTAGTTCAGTGTCCTCCACAACTCAAACCCGGGTCCGAAGTATCTAGGCTACCTACTGCGTAGACTCTAGCACCTACCTTCCCAAGCTAACGTGACTGGTCGAAGACGAATCGTGTCTGCTAGGTGAGAAACTGAACAGCATGTAAAGCGGGTAGGAAGCCTTATTTTTGTTCACCTAGCGCGTACTAATAGTACAATGAGGTAGCCTCCGTCGCCTGTGCGGATTACAGCGGGATACAACGGATGCTACATGCGTCCGGGCATGCCAAGGCTGCCACGTATGCGGCAGTAAATTATGGCACTACCTACTAGTATGGGCCTCATCACCATGGGCCGGTCAATGGGCTGCTGTTGCGGGGAATACCGCATACTACCTTAGTTCTTTTGACTTGGTGCTTTGATTTCTGTCCCCTTGGTGCGTCGAGTAGAGGGATGACGGGACCCGACTGTAGTCATTCGGCTTGTTTGATTGGTCCTAATGGGTAGCCTCAAACCGCCAAAAAGCCGTGCTGACGATGGAGGGGTTGTGTAAAAGCGGGGAAGCTGTACAGGAAATGGTCTGGCAAGCCAGGGAGGCATACCTAGGATGGGGCGTCGATGAAGTGTCAGGAACTACCTACTAGTAGGCCCGTACCTATGTATTGAGACGATACTTACCCACCAAACCTAGGAGTGGTAGTAGGTCCTTCTGGCCAGCTCTGATCTCGTAACAGTAGCCGCCGGAGTGAGTACCGGTATTAGATCGGCTCAGGCAGGCGGCTTCAGGTGCATCAATCTCAGCACACGTGTAGTTCCCAGTATGGAATTCATAGACTCCTAGATAGGGCGCAGTACCTACGCACGGTTCCAGTCATCGGAAAGACTTCCACTCGCTCCCCGCGTCCAAGGCGACTAATGCCGCTCTCAAATCTGTGTCACACTCCTTCCCCCAATGAAGACGCGGATTTCCTATACTCTTTTGGTCGGGTCGGGTACGCCTTGAACTCCCTGATTTGTCCATGGCCCAATGATAGCCTGCGGGAAAAGGGCCTCCGACCCATCACAGTATCACTGCGTCACCTCGCACACCCGCTTGTCGAGACAGAGGGTAATTGGGCATTTACTCGTGCCGCCTTTATTGCTAGACCACACACCATCACAAGCTGGACAACCTATCCACATGAAGGCGACACACCACTCCACCACAACCCCTTCAGGGCTTGCGCGCTTGCGGGGACGAGGCGGCCAGTCGGAATGGATTGGAGCTCAGCAGGAGCCAGTGATGCCGGCTCCCGACTGCATGTGGCTCTGGCATAGGCGCTTCGAATGTGACCGGGCGTTCATCGTGCAGGTCTGGCTCATGATAGGTTGGCTCTGCTAGTCAGGTGCTGAAGGTTCGCCCAGCTGCTCCTTGCCACCTTGCCAAGTTTTTTCTCATCCCTCTTGAGACCAGTCATTGGAATTGTTGCACATGGTCCCTGGTTGCCCCTTCTTTTAACACCACACGACGTGCTTCTTTTACGTACAGGTACGACGTCCCGTAATTGCAACCACACACGCGTCGTGACGGTCACTTGTAGAATTCTGTACAAAATTGGCACGAGTTTGGACGAGCAGGAGACAGAAGCAACAGCTCACGGGAAGAAATGAAGACGAGAGAAGCTTCTTTGATTTCAGTGGCAGAGTGTAGGCTCTATCCCCTATCCATTTCGCAACGTCCAATTCCACCTGACCTGGGGGGCGGGGGAAATTGCAGCGAGACAGAAACAAAAGAAGGGGATGACCCGAAAAACCTCCGCCACAGTTTTCTACGGCGGCGAAAGCCTCCTCATCGGCCAATCGCTTATCCCGGGCCGACCCAAGGTGGCCTCTGGCCTCTTCTGCGTCCAACGATCCGAGGCCTTTAGAGTGCAGCCAATACCTGTAGCGTAGACATAGCGGTAGCATGGCGTTGTCGGAATCTTCGTAGTCGTCGGAACCGCCCGAGAAGGGATACATCAGATAATCTCCAAGCGACAAGCAGACACAAATATGATACGCCGACTGATCCTCCATCACCGTCACATGGGTTTGCCTAGCGACAACAAATGAAATGGCCCTCGCTCGCTCCCACGCAACCGCCTTTCCAATGGCGATGGTAATGGAGAGAAGAGTGATGAAACGAAGAGATGCTGGCAGGAAAGAAGAGTAGAAGTAGAAGAAAAGGGCTAGGAGAGACAGAAGAAGAGCAATAAGAGCTAGACACTGAAAAGAAACGACGAAAAAAGAAAGTGGGCCAGGTTGAAATGGCCCACCAAAGACGACTGAAAGCGTCTTGGGATCCGTTGTTGAACGCCCAATGTTTTGGTTGTAAAAACAGCGAAAGCGCAAGGAACAGATAACCCAAGCACCGGAAATCCGCTGGCCTTTATGCCCGCGATGTTGTATCGCGGGTTCAGCTGTGCGGCCCCAGTTCTTTCACCCCAGAAGCGGCGGGTCAGCTCCCACCAATTCTGTCTACCTTTTCCACGTCATTCTCCTCTGCTCTTGACCCCGTGGGCAAGTCCCAGGCTGCCAGGCTACCAGGATGCCAGGATGTCAGGCTGCAGGCTACATGATGTCCCACGAGTCCTCGGCCGCGTGGCAAAACTTGCTGCAGGCGACGCTTGCAGAGAGGCTGTAGTTGCTGATGGCGATCTTCTCATCTACCCACTCGTCGGCAAAGTTGTCGGGCCCCTTGGCCATGGCTCCCACGAAGACGCATATACTCTCGTCGGGCCCAAGCCGGTCGATGTAGTCCCTGACCCGCACCACGGGGGCGTCGAAGCTCAGCGTCACCTTGCGGCAGTTGGGCGGCAGGTGGTCCGTGATCGGGTTTTGGATCACCCTCAGCAGTTTCTCCTGAGAGTTAGTGGACCTGATGCTCAGCCGGTGCAACAGCTGCACCATCAGACCCGCGAACCGCTTGAACGTCCGAGGGATGCGGACCGATGGGGACACCTCGATCAGGACGCCCTTGGCCGTCTGTATGTAGATCTGAAGTTTTCCCGCCTTGTTGACCGGTGAGTCCAGTAGCGTGAGTAGGCACTAGGTGGGAGGGAAACCCGACGAGAACCCCCAGGAAATCGAGCCAGGTCATGACGTCAATATGTCTTATCTTGCAGATTTCTCTCCCCTGCCCCTAACTTCAACTACCCCGATAGCAAAGAAGGCATGTTGAATGCAAACGCCTGACACTTGGTAGGGAGGTTTGGCAGACCTGATGGGTGATGTCGGGTCGGGCATCGCTAATGTCCCGGTTCATCTTGCGCATGACCCCAATGTGCTCATCGCTGTTCAGCAGCGAGTACTTCTCGTCCCGTTGGACGCTCATTCTGCCTGGCCCGGTTGAGTGCGAGTGCGAGTGCGACGACTTGTATGTCTCCAAGCTGGCATTGGACAAGACCACGATAAGTCGTTTGCTGTCCTTATCCGAGCTGGGGATGGCGGCGTGCTGCTCAGCCACAAGTTGTGGGAGGGCCGGTGGGGGAAGTGATTGCGTTCCTGCCATGATTGAAGCCACGTCGGTCAGCTTCTACGTGTCCCTGTTGTTCTTGTTGCTGTTGCCGTTTGCTGTCGTCGTTGCAGTTGCTCATGCGATCTATGATTGTCCTGTTTCGCTTCTGCATCTGTTTCTGCTTTCGATGTCGCAGGACGGCGGGCTGGACTTCTCGGGGTGGGCAAGTAGCACCCATCAACAAAAAAGAGGACAGAAGAAAAGGCTGCAGTTTTACAACTGATAGGGTCGGCTGAGTTGGCCCGTTGGTGACACAAACATTTCCTGCATGCAGTTTTGCATGTTTGCTTTTGGTCCAATTTGGCCTCCCCATCGTGGGTCCATCCTCCATTACGAAAACTGCCGTGACCAACCAGAACCAGCCTTGCCAACCAGCACACGGGCGGGTGCAGTCCATCACCTGCCCGCCGCCTGCCCGCTCGGGAAGGGGCCAAACTTGCTGGCCCGGAGGAGAAACAGGAGGTAGGTAGATTAGGAGGAAGATAGGTAGGCAGTGGTGGGGGGATTGAGATTGCGGAAATCAAATTTGATGCCACCAGCCGCCCCAATGATGGCTCTCTTATGAGAACGGTGGATGTTGAATACGTTATGTCTGTCGCGGCCGACATCAGAACAAGCTCGAGGGGGGAGGGTTGCACTTACGGGGACGCTTTCCGGCACGGTATTCTGGGGATGACATCTTTGTTTGCTACTGCTTTATTTGGGAAAACGAGCTTGAGAGGGCGGTAGAGTGTCGGAACAGTCTTTTATGCTTTGCTAGAGATTTCTTGTTTCCGGTGTCGAATGGGATCGCCTGGTATATGAATTGTTGTTTATTTGTTAGCAGCCGATGGATCCGGGATTTTGTTAAGAAGCAGTAAGGGATTGAAGATGAGCCCGGGTGCGAAGACAAAATATGGATCAAGGTTGAGTTTGGAAGTTCTTTTTTAGTGTATGAAGGTGGGCAAAGGGGAACCTTTTCCAATTGACCATTTGGGTTATGGAATTTCATAAGCGAGCACCAGCTTCCCCTGTCAACCTCCCCGAAAGGATTAGTCAAAAGTCCCCGAGAAATGACAAAAGCGAATGCTTTCCCATTCCCGTCCAACCATCCCATACTAGAAAGTGAAGAAATTGAAGACGCAATAGAGGCACGTACTATCGGCATGACTTTTTCTTAGACACAGCTCACATGATGCCATGCAGCAATAATGAAGTAACCCTAAAATACTGTGTAATATGTCTTAGTCCTAGTTGCGCTCGGGGTCGGTGTGTATGGCCGGTGCACAAGGATGACTACATTTTGCGCCGGCAGCATCGGCGGAGTCACACATGCTCACGGTCCTTTCGGTATCCGATCATGTGCAGTACAACCCGGGCCTGTCCGTAGAGTTCATGATAGGCTGGCACTGACGAGCACCGACGGAGCAACAAATACAAGAGGCGTCTCTGGGCCACAAACCACCGACCCTTCGAACCTATTATGCACCATTGCCTTCTCCTGACTTGACGCTGGGGATCGGACACGGAAGCATCTGGTCTCGGGGACAAAAAAAAAAAGACAAAAAAAAGAAAGAACAAGGGAAAAAAAAGCAGAAATACGTAAAATACAAGAAAAAGAAAGGGCAAACCTACCAATGGTTTACAATTTACGACCAATTTGTGAGGCTCTCGCCATTTGTCTGTGGACAGGGGTCCCTCCTCTCTTCAACCGACATATTGTGGGAAGGAGCTTCAGGCCGACAACCGCCGATTATGCTAAAGGTATATTCTAGGATGAGCACTCCCAGCCTCGAGGAGAGCATCTTTCGCTGACGTTTCGACTGTCGGAGCCCCGGTAGATCAAACACCCCCGATCCGGAAGAAACCCCCAATAACAACCAACAACAGCCATTTGAACCAGCGCTTTGGCTTCGAATCAGCCCATTTTCTCGACGAGAAGTAGGTATCTTCCGGTAGTCTCTTTCCCTCGATCCCTCGATCGCCCGACCAAAGACATCAAAAAACCTCCGGCGTTCTTCAGGAGCTCAGTTGTCTGCAGCTTGGCATGAAGGGTTGATGCTGAGCCTGCCAGCCTGGTGACCAATGGCCGGTCATCGTCTGTATTACTCCCTTCCTACTGCGTCCTACATCAACCTGCTCATGGTATCACCGATCAACTCGACAACTCTACATGAATTCGGGTGGCACGCGAAACGGAGGAGCCGAGGCATCAAGAACTGCAACAAACTATTGCACCCGTTTACACAACACGCAGCACAGGGCACATTTCAAGCCATGACGACACAACGGGTTCGACAACCGAGCTTAGTTGGCTGTCGGTTGCCGGGCAAACAAGGTACTAAAACCTATTGGTTTGATAGATAGACACAACCTAGCGTCAGAATAAGACTGCTATTACTAGGTAACCCATACACTCAACAGACGATGCCACCGGCCAAGAATTTTCACTTGGTCTCGTTCGTCTCTGTTGTTGCTGTCTCTATCTCTGTCATTCATCCCGTCGTTTGACCAACATGTACCACACGGATACACTACCGGTTCCCACTCGAGTCTCGCTATTGAGGCTTGGATTGAAAATGAATGCTTACTGACTCTATCGGGGCTCGTTTCGAGTATTCAGGCGTTGATTGGCAGCTCGGTAGACAAGGGAACCCTTGATGAGAACGGATGACATAAGTCAAGAGTGTCAATCAGGGGTGCGGACGGAAGCTGCCACGAATCCTTCTTTCGATAGCTGATGTGATGTGGGCGGAGTTGGTTGAGGGGTTGAGCCTCTGACTCCTGGCCTGGAGGGTAAAGGGACCCAGCATGAAGGCTGTCAGATCCGCTCAGTAACTCCAGTTCTCCGTTTCCAGACAGCCTTAGCCCTGCAACGGGCCACGGCTGCTAACCTGCCTTGTGGTGCCCTTGCTCCTGTCAGCTGCGTACCCCACCCCTTCTACATTCTTCCGGATCTCGGAAGCTACAATTTGAAGTTTTCAAGCGACACCCGACAATCGGCTAGACACTGGGTCGTGTCGTTGACTTGCGCTGTCTGTGCTCTAGATGGTTGGGCTCTGCGCCGTCATTGGCGCCGGGCAGGCCCAAGCTGCCCGCTAGTCCTCTCCCCAAGGTCCCCACAGAGCTTATTTCGTCTGCAGCTGATCGCAGTCCGCTCTTTCAACCACAGCGATGCCAACGTAACAAACCCCAATCATAACCACGTCGTCTGTACTGGTCAGTTAACGACTCGGCAATGCCCACTTGAATCGGACAGGAAAGTCAGAGACAGGTGACAATTCCTCAAAGCGACTGACTGTCCTGGGGGGCTCCGCTTGTATCCAACTAGGTAGTGACTTTCTTGACGCCCTGGGCAAGGTTTCTGCCGACCAGCGTCAACAGTATTAACCGTTTACCCACGTCTTGGGGCCGTTGCAGAAGTTTTGCAGAAGTTTCTGCTAGTCTGCCTCGAACAAATTATCTACGGATACCTGCGCCTACCTGCATCTCTCCGCACATGCACGAGCCCAACTTGCTTAGCCGTCTACTACGGATTCGTACTTTGTAGTAGTAGTATCCGGTTCTACGGTCCTCTCCTGGTACGGGTTAATGCCTGTCATCTGAACTTCGGAGGTTCATGCAGGCAGGTAGGCAGGCGGGCAGGTACGTAGCAAGGGGACCACGAGGGACGGACATGACTACTTACGTACTCCATAAACTACTATTACCCGCGCCACCAACGGTTCTCGGCCGTGATGTTCGTTTCCTTCACATCAAGTGAGAACCCGCGTTCTTGGCTCTGCGACAGGCGGCCCTTCACATCCAGTTTCAATGACTACATGCACAAGCGGGATCGCCATTCCCTATGCGTTGGAAGCAACGACGCAACCTTGCCGCGTTTTCACAATGTCTATCACCCACACACACTTGTCTTTCCCTCGCACCTCCCAAGCTGGGATCTCCGACCCTCATCAATCATCTGTCATGCCGTCGAGGGTTGCCAGGTCCGCCAGGTCCGCCAGGATGTGCCGGGGTGGGATGTCCGTAGTCTCTGTACGATATAATTGGACCTTTCCCGCGCCAAGCCTCGATCTCTGGCCAGAGTCCCGTCATATATCCTCTTCTCCTCGTGAGATCCCGTTCCTAGCAGCTCTGCTCTCTCCCTCCTTCTCTTCCTTCTTTATTCTCTCTTTTCTGTTTCTCTTCAGCCTTGCCAGTCAAGAGAAGATCACGTTGACCGTGCATCTGATTTCACGTTCTTTCCCCCCTTATAGTTTATTTTAATCTAGCCACTCTTTTATTTTATTGACAGTTGTCACAACCGTTCTTTTTCTTCTCAGCGCTGTATTGAGCAGGTGGGCAAGATGGTTTCCGGAAAGTTTCTGTGCGCCGTGGCGCTCTTCTCGTCTATGGTCATGGCCCAGAATGGCCAGAACGGACAGAACAACGGGCAAAACAACAACGGCCAGAACCAGAACCAGAACCAGGGACAGCAAGGACAGCAGGGGCAACAAGGGCAAAACAACAACAACGGCCAGAATAATGGGCAGAATCAAGGGCAAAACAACAACAACCAAAACAACAATGCCCAGAATCAGGGCCAGCAGGGCCAGAACAACAACGCCCAAAACAACGTCCCCAATGCCACCCAGCTTGCACCCAACGCCATCCAGACCGGATCGTTCTTCGATGGGCAGCAGGCGTTGGGAGCGAGCGACGAGCAGGTAGAGTCAGAGATCTCGCAGAACAACTTCATCAACATCTGCGCAGGCAAGACTCTCACCAATGGTCTGCAAATCGTCGATGGATCGTGTAACGGCATCCGTAAGTGGCCGAATCGAGCAATTATCTACCTTGTTTACTATGTGACGCCGGCTTGGCGCCTCTGCCCCTGACTTTGGCTGGCTGTGATGACGCTGACACTGCTTCTTGTCCACAGCCATGGGTGACATCCCGGCCAAGAGTACCATGATATCCAGCATCATTATCAACCCCAAGCTGGGCGATATCATCCAAGCAGGCACGGACTTCCAGATCCAGGTGCAGGTGAACAACCTCCAGGCCGGCGCATTCACCAACGCCGTGGCGACTTACTACGCCGCACCGCAGAGGCTCAATGCGGCGGGCCAGATCATTGGGCACACTCACGTCACCGTCCAGGACCTGGGCAAGAGCCTGAACCCCACTGTCCCTCCCGACCCAACCCAGTTCGCCTTCTTCAAGGGCATCAACGACGCTGGCAACGGCCAGGGCCTGCTCGCGGCTGATATCGTTGGAGGGCTCCCCGCCGGCAACTACAGAGTCTGCACCCTCACGTCTGGATCCAACCACCAGCCTGTCATCATGCCCGTGGCCCAGCGCGGCTCCCAGGACGACTGCACCAAGTTTGTCGTCAGTGACAATGCAGCTGCCGATATTGCTGCCCAGGCTGGTGCTGGTGCCAATGCTGATGCCAATGCCGATGCCAACGCCGATGCCAACGCCGATGCCAATGCTGATGCCAACGCTGATGCCGCCAACGGCCAGAACAACCAGAATAATCAGAACAACAATGGCCAGAATAACAACCAGAACAATCAGCAGAATGGCCAGAACCAGGGTCAAAACAATCAGCAAAATGGTCAGAACAACCAGCAGAATGGCCAGAACAACCAGGGTCAAAACAACCAGGGCCAAAATAACAACGGGCAAAACAACCAGCAGCAACAACAACAGCAACAACAGCAACAACAACAACAGCAGCAGCAGCAGCAACAGCAGCAACAGCAGCAACAGCAGCAACAGCAGCAACAGCAGCAGCAGCAACAGCAGCAGCAGCAGCAGCAGCAGCAACAGCAGCAGCAGCAGCAGGAACAGCAGCGTCAGCAACAGCAGCAGGAACAGCAGCGCCAGCAACAGGAACAGCAACGCCAGCAGCAGCAGCAACAGCAACAACAACAGCAGCAGCAGAACAACCAGCGTCTGGCCCGTCGTGACTTTATTGCGTAGCAGAAAACCGCTTTCTACCTACGATTGTGGTGAGATCCTAGCTGATCAAGTACGACAGGCATTTCTGCCGTGCCTCTTGTCTATTTCTCTCTTTCTGTCGGGGTCCTCCTCCTCTAGGGGAAAAGCCGTTATAGGTGGGAGCGGGAAGCGCAAAAGCCCCTCTGCCTCCTGCCACTACCGCTCAGCTCCACTGGAATCCCTTCGTCCGGCTAGATTGGTTCTTTTCTTCCCTCCCCCTCTGGTCTTTTTCTATCTGCCGTTCTTGTAGCCCAAGGAAACTAATTGTACATAGAGTTGTCGCGCAATCTTCACCTCAGGGACGGCCTCAAACGCCTGTCCTGATACTCAACACTTCTTTTTCATTTTTGTCCTTTTGTTTGTCTGCCTGCTTCTGGGATGGGCGGGTCAATTCTTCAACTGCCCTAGAGACAGACTCTGTGAGCTGCATTGAGACCAGGCTCAAGTTTGGAGACCAAAATATGGGATTAGAATAGTCAACAGCTGGAGAAGGGGGTGGGGGGTAGGGGGGTAGGAGGGCGAGAGGCGAGACAGAAGGGGCAAAGCGATATCAGCATACGGTTGTTCTTTCCACAGGTTTTTTCTTCTTTTGTTTTGTTGTTTGTTTTTTCCATCTCCATCCTCTGTTTTGGGAAATGATGCAACGGGTTTTGCTTTCATCGCATACAGTAATTGACTCATCTTCGACCGCAATAACAAAAAATGAAAAACACAGTGCAGGGCGAACAGACCGTGGCCTTGGAGTCCTTGGGGGAGGCCATAGCGGAGTCCAGCAGAGTCCAAAGACTACACTACTACTATAGCAGAACCCAGCGGAACAAGCTGGTATGAGGAGGGAAGAATGGCCAGCAGGTCCTGCAACGGGCGGCACAGAAGTGTTTGATCTCCCGAAGCGAGACGGCATGTCCACAGCCCGCGAGAGCCGAAGCGGAAATCGTAGGCTGCGACGGAAGATGATGTGCCCGAGTATCAAGTAAGCCAACTGCCTGTTCTGTTGACACATAGTCGATATTCCTTTGGTGGGGTAGGTAGTAATACGGTGCTCCTGCTTTTATCACGGGAAATCAGACGCCCCAGAACGCCAAGGGGGAGCCAGGAGGCACAGGCTAGTTCGATGTGTGTGCGAAGCGGACCTGAGGATTTAATTGAGGTAAATAAGCGTCTTGATGGTCAACGAAGACGGAAGCAAGTACCAACCGTGCTTTCTTCCCTTACTCTGATTACTTGTGTGTCGTAGCCTCGCAGCCTCGCCGGGGAGTGAATTCCCATGGTCCTCCCCAATCCCATGGTTGTTCACCCGTTGCCCTTGGCGACTACCTATGTACTGTATTCAAGTCGGATTGGCACTGTCAATCCAATGGGCTTGTATGGAGGAAGTGAGGTGGGGCACTATTGTCACAGGAGAGGCGATTTGAGCGATATTGAATTAAGGGGTCAATTGGGAATAATGAATTGATGTAATGCCATTTGTTATAGATTTATTAGGTTGTTCTTTTTCGTTGGCATTTTTCTTACGCTTCATTGATTGCATCTCCAAGTTGCAGAGGGTGCACAGATGCTTTCCTCTCCTCTGAGGGTCACCTGACTTTCCGCGTGACAACTATTGTCTTCACGGACCGCCCCCGTCACGTTCCGGGCCTGCGCTCGACAAAACTTCAAGTCTCGGCAAGTCGACTCCGTGCCTAAGACTTTCAGCTACGAACCAACATATACGGCTAGCGATCACGAATCCTCTACCCTAACTGGGTCCCGGCGCAAAAGATCAATCGCTACCGGGCAAAGCTGCTACCTAATCGCTCACAGCAGGATGTCCACGCCGATACTGGCCGCCGCGAAGCGTGGCTTCCGCGAAATTTACGGCGTCGTCGTATCGGCCGGGCTGATGGACCGCACTGTCAAGGTCCGTGTGGGAGGGCGAGTATGGAACGACCAGGTCAAGAAGGTACGCGGAAAACACATGGCTCCTAGCACCGGGAACAGTCGCCGGGGGGAGCCAGCAACGAACGAAGGAGAGGGGGCTGGGGAGGGGAAGGAAAAAAAGAAGAAAACGCTGAAACTCTGTTCGCTACCAGTATTTCAACCGCCCAAAAACGCACCTCGTCCATGACCCAAACAATTCCCTCGTGACGGGCGATGTGGTGGCGATCATCCCCGGCTGGCCCACATCCCAGCATAAGCGTCACGTCCTCAAGCATATCATCGCCGCGTCGGGGACGCCGGTTGAGGAGCGCCCGACCGTGCCTACACTTGAGGAGAGGATAGCCGCCGTCGAGGCGAAGCGGGCGGCTAAGCTGGAACGTCGCGCCGCAAGGCAGGCGGCAGAGATAGAAGCACGGAAGGCGGAGAACGAGGAGAGGGCTGAGAGACAGAGGCGGAGGCTGGAGAAGGCTGGGCGGGTGGCCCCTGCGCCTGCGCCTCCCCGGACCCCGGCGGTGGAGGAGATAGTTAACGCGTGAATGAGGAGCGTAAAGGAGCCGAGGAATCATGGGCAGCGGAGGAATACTGGCTG
This sequence comes from Pseudohalonectria lignicola, assembly GCA_003049395.1. Lineage (NCBI taxonomy): Eukaryota > Fungi > Ascomycota > Sordariomycetes > Magnaporthales > Ophioceraceae > Pseudohalonectria > Pseudohalonectria lignicola. The sequence continues at coordinate 49,326 of PYSP01000222.1, forward strand.
ATCAAAGACACGGCGACCGTGATGCCACGTAGCGTGCCTCGAGGTGCATTCCGGCCCGCAGTTCACAGAAAACTGGTATGCTGATGGGGCCGAAAAGGCCGAGGCAGAAGAGTTTGGGGTTGGCCGATCACCAGACTCAAGTCTTTGCACTGTACACTACGTATGCTTGTATCATTATGTAACATGTTTGTCCATCATGTTTGTCTGGATATACAGAAGAGACCTAAACCTTCCCTGGTTTTGCATTACATGATCCGGGAGGGTGAGAGCACGCGAATGCAGGACTGAAGAAACCAAAGCAAGAAAAGAAAGAAGAAGGGGAGAAGGACAGGCGTATTCGGAATGCCAGCAGCATAAGAAGATGTATATAATAAAGCTTTATCCCTCCGCCAGAGAAAATTCCCAACCATTTTTAGCCGATCGTCTCCCCGAACTGCTTGGCCCAATCCTCGAACTGCTTCAGACTGCGCTGGTTCACACTCGGCCGGACTGTTCGAAGACACGCTACAAAGTCCGACACTTCAACCGGCCGGATCTCTTCAGGGGTCATGTGGAGAACAGCTTCGCCGTGGGAGCGTAGGGGCCCGTAGGACGCCTGCCGGGCGAGATGTGTTATGTCTGAACCGGAGTAGCCTATTTCACATTTCACGGGTCAGAGCTTAGCATTCATACAAATTCCGTGGCCATTCGGAGGGGATATTCCAGTCGTACCGTCAGTGAGCCGCACAAGCTCGTCAACATCTGCCTCCGACAGGCAGTGCTTGTGCTCCGATTCGAGTAGCGTCCGCAGCTGCACCCGCCTCGTCTCTGCCTCGGGTAGCGGAATGTACTGCCGCCGGGCAAACCTCCTGGTGGCGGCATCGTCAAGATCCCAGGGGCGGTTCGTCGCCGCGAGGACCAGCACCCTATTGTCGGCGAGCCTCTTGATGTGGTTACCCGCGCCACCGGCTGCCACGGCCGCAGACTTCTCCAGGCTGCTCCACTGTATCAGGAACTCCGTCTTGAGACGCCTGCTGGCCTCGTGCTCCCCGGAGCTCGATCGCTGCGACAGGATCGAGTCGACCTCGTCGACAAATATGATGCTTGGGGCCAACATCTTGGCGACGGTGAACAATGCCCGGACGTGCTTCTCGGATTCTCCGAGGTACTTGCTGTTCAGGGTGCTCGCCGTGACGGCGATGTAGGCCGATTCCGATTCGGTGGCGACGGCGCGAGCCAGCATCGTCTTCCCGGTGCCGGGTGGGCCGAACAACAGGATGCCCTTCGGCGGTTCACGCAGGCCTCTGAAGAGGTCTGGACGCAGGAATGGGTAGACGACCGCTTCCTTCAACGCATTCTTGGCCTCCTCAAGCCCGGCGATATCCCTCCAGTGGATAACGTCCTTGTTGGGATCGATCTCGTCGAGTATGTTTGCAGCTGTGTCCTTATCTACTGTTGACGGCAGCTTCTTGAGCACCCGTGCTCTCTTCCTGTCCCAGACTGCCTCGACATTCATATCTTTTGTTTCAGCCCCTTCTTCGGTGTCCGCCTCCGCTTCCGCCTGTGCAGCAAGAGGAGCATGCCCAGATTCACCCTCAAAGTCTGGCGTGGCCGGACTCCTCTGTGTTTTGTCGCTTCGAGTCCTCATGGAAGCGCCGCCACTCCCATCCACGCCAACTTCCAGTGGTATTTCCCTGAGGCGTGATTCCTTCCTCGATGAACCGGAACCAACCCCACTCGCTTCGAGACCACCATGCCAACTACTCCTTGACGTGTCCTGCAGAGGTGTAGTCGTCCTGGACGGTATCTTCTCGGCGGGATGTCTGCTGACGGCGGCCGAAGCACTCGTGTGTCGTGTCGAGTCTAGTGCAAGCGCGGTCCTCTTTCCATCTTTTTTCGACGACGCCGCAGCACTTGCCGAGGCATTCCTGGGAATAAGCCGGCGGGTGTGACGGTCATATCGCATGCTGAACGGGTCGGATTGTTGTGCCATAGGAGGGCTCGGTTGTACCACTGGGCTTGCTGGGGATCGGCTGGACATAATATTGCGGTTCGCAACGTTGTTGTCAATACCGCCGCTGCGGCTGCTGCTGTGGCTGTTGACCCTCTCCGTGGATGATCTGGAATCCCGAGCGACCCAGGCTGCAGCTGCGGCTCTGTCGGCCCCTGGGGCTGTGGCGGTTTGGTCCTTGGGTCTAAAGCTAGGCTTCCCTGTTCGCAGTGTTCTCCTAAACCTGTGTGTGCTCGGGCTGGACGACCTGGACGTTCGATTGGGACTGCGGTTCGCCGCGGGGCCCGGCGACGTCTTGGCTGGTGGCATGTTGAGGAAGGGAGATATATCCACATTCTGGCGGGATTGTCCAGAGTCGCTCGATCCTACGGATACACTGCTTGCCACAGCTCCATGTTCTGAGGACGATGAGATCCGAGGCGGTAGGGGAGGCCGTGGAGGTAGAGGGAATGGGGGCGGGGCCTGTGGCGTGGGGAGCTCCTCGAATGACGCCCTCTTGCATTCGCCCGACGGCCCGGGAGGGCTTTCGGTTGGAGTTGAATCTTGGATGGAAAAGCTCTGGAGCGACAGTCGCAAACCCTCGTGGAGGTCGAGGTGTTCTTGGGCAGTCAGCTCGAGATCTCGGAGGCCCTTGATGGCGTCTTTCCCGGCTTCTGACTGGAATATGTTCGCCTCCGGCAGGGACTTCCTGAATTCCTGTATCCTCCTGATCGTGGCTTTCCAGTATCGGTCCGCCTCTGTTATGTGTTCCTGAAACGGCAGAGAGGTTCAAAGCCTCTGGTCAGCATCCGAGTTGACCTCATCGTGCGGACCGAGGGAACATAGCAGTAGGAAGGGTAGACAGCGGCAGACTCTCCGTCTATATTCACCTTGTCTTCCAATGACACCGCAGCTCTACAGTCATCAAAGCACCTGTCGTAAGTGGTCTCAAGCAGGTCTGTCAAAGATTGATCTGACTGCATATTGCGTTCCCTTTTGTTCGCATCGCAGAATTGTCTTGTGCAGCAACCACCAAGGCGAAATCGGTTTGCTTGGTTTGGTTCCGGGCACAGTTGGTCGATGTTACCCCAAGTTGGCCCACTTTCGCCAAAGGGCATATAAAACCACCACAAAAGAAGGAAACCAATCGTGCAAGAACAGATGACTGAATGAATGCGTTTCCTGAGGCCGACTTATCTACCTAGTCCGGTAGAGAATCACGACATGGCTTATGCTGGTTGGAAGGCTCATTGCACACGAGGCTTAGATGGTCCAGCTAGGGCGCTTCCCAACGGCGGAAGTGACGTATTGCAGCCTCAAGGCTGCGGTCGGGCTGCCACGGGCACCACTCAGCAGTTACTTAACAGGTACCTAGGTGGGGACTGAGGCGTTTACCTAGTGGTCGCGAGACAATGGTAGGTATTGTTGGCTGTGCTTCCATGGCGGGTCCTAGGTACCTCCCTAGCCTCGATGTTGGCGGGGTAGCTCATTACTCCCATCCGAATGTTCCGCATTTACCACCTAGACATGACTACCTACATCCGTACTGTATTGTGAGCCCTAGGTAGGTGCTTGGGTACCTAGTACTAGGTATTTATCGAGATTAAGGTACGGATAAGGTAGGTATCAAAAGTCATAATTGGGAGTTGGGAACCTTCGTTTTCCTAGTCTCGCTCGTTGATGTCCGTACCTAGTTGAGGCATCCCCCCAATACGGGGCGGTGGCCTCTGCAATGCTGAATCGAGACAAAGCGGACCCTAGTAAGTTGCAGTGTCTCGCCGAAATCTCGGGCTCGGGCTAGGGCTGAGTACCAATCCCCTAAACTTCACATTATCTTATGTCTAGGAGAGTAAGACTCGTATCTCTCCACTGGTCCGAGGGAAAAGTGACCGCAAGTTCTCAGACCCTTCATTGTCACCGTCGTCGTTGCCGCCGTCGTTCGCGTCCTTTCTGCTTGCCATGATCTCCTTCTCCGTCAGTTCATCAGCATGTATGAGCAAGTCCTCCACACGCTCAAATTCAACGCAGAACCGCTCCGCCGCGTCCTCAGTGATCTGACGGACCAAACCAGAGTCTTTAATGAGCTTGATGTTCTCCAGAGCGTCCATCAGCGCCGACGGCAAAAAGTCGTCCAGGCTCTGGCTGGCTTGCACGAGCGCAGACGGTGCAAGCCCGTCAAGCGTCCTGATCTTGCCGACGTCCTCAGGACGACCTGAGAGGGGCGCCATGGCCTTGAAAATACCGTTCAACCCGGATTCTTCACGAAAGAACTGGTATTGGGCCTCGGCAAGCCTGGAGCTCTGTTCCGCAATCTCTGCTTCCAGCTCGCCAACCCGGGCCCTCGTGAAGTCGTATGGTATCAAGGCCCTCTTCGCCGACAGCAAACAGTTGATGAGGAACACGGAGTCGGCCGGTGCTTCCATGGAACCGGCTATGTTCTTGCATCCTGACACGAACGGATCGAGCGCCTCCGCCAATATGGGTCGGAAGTCCACCTCGCGGTCCGACGTGAGGGACGTGAAGGATGTCTCGTACGTCCTCATGATGGCGGCGAGTTGCTCCAGCGAAGACTGGAGGAAGTCCGGGGATCCCAGGTCCGGAGGCGCGTGCTGGAAGTCGGCCTGCAGCGCGGCGATGTGATCGCGCATCAGCGACCTGAACTGCCGCAGCGCCTCCGACTCGAGGTTCTGCAGGGTTTTCACGAGGATGGACTCGCCGCTGAGCAGCTTCGCGAATGTGACACGGTAGAAGCTCAAAAGGTTGGTGAGCTTGTACGCCTGGATGGTCTCCTCGTTCGTCTGGATGACTTGCTCCACACGCTGGCGGAGGATCCGCGCGGCCCCTGAGACATCCCGATCCACCAGCTCGTTCAGCGCCTTGACCGCATCGAACTCCGGCGCTTCCTCTCCCTCCTCCACGACGAGCCGCCATATCTCGGTGTCCCGCCCCGTCTGGATCCCCTTGGCGATCTCCTCTCCCTCAGAAACGAAGAGCACCTCGAGTGCCTCCCTCTCGCTCACGGCAGCAGAGTGGGTCCAGGCAAGCATGTCGCCCACGTACCTCAGGGGGTCGTGGGCGGCGAGTTCGATCGGCTTGACCGAGAGGTCCTCGACACCACCTCCGCCGCCCCCGCCGCTGCCCCCGCCGCTGTTGCTCGAGGCCCCCGTGAGCGCGGTGTAGAAGGCGTCGGAAAGAACATGCTCGCGGGCCTCTGCGAAAAAGTCCAGGCAGTTCTGGAACAAGGAGGGCCGCTCGGCCAGGACCCGGAGCGCCCGACGGATGGAGGAGCCGATCTGTGGGTTTTCGAGGTTCAGTGTCTTGAACTCGCGCTGGATCCACCTGTATAGTTTTTGAAAGGCCAGGTTGAGGTTCTTGGACGTCTGTTCCATGATCTGCAACCCGAGGGTCTGATTCTCGAACCCGAGCAGGATCTCACAGTCCTTGCTGATGCGACGCGCCTTGGAGAGCAAGACAAAAAACCGATCATCCACCGGCTCGGACGAGAGGGTCAAGACTGCCACCTCGTCCTCGGAGAGCACAAAGTGGCCCTGGAAGGACCTCAGCAGACGCTGCTTGGTCTCAACCTGGTGCCTCTGCGACATGAGTGACGACGCCTCCTGCAGTACAGGTGAGATGCAATTGTGCGCCGCTGTGATCTGGCTCTTCATCTCCACATAGCTCCTGTTTAACTTTTCTATCGTGTTGCCTATCCTTCGCAGTTGCTGCTCAGACAGTGTTAGACAATCTTCCTTCCACCAGAGAGAGACAGGAGGTCCGAGGAGTACTCAGGAGACCCCCAGCAGAGCTCAGAGCTCAGAACTCAGGACTGAGAACTCACGTCGGCGACTCGACCAAACTCGGTTATGATCTCGCCATTGCTGTCAATAACATCCTTCTGCAGATCCAGCCTTAGCTGTCTACGAGTTTCTGGCGTGTTTTGTGCTCCTCGGCCATCTAAAAGTGAGAGCACATCCCGAAACTCGGAATCGGCGTATGACGCTGACAACACCGATGTGACTTTCAACGAAAGCGGATTCAAACCCTTGAGTGATGAAGTCGTTTGAGGTGTCGGTGGTGAAAGGGGGGCAGAGCCGGAACCGTCCCGAAGTGGGGTACTGCTAAGTGAATGAGTGCTGGCTGCCATATCGGTGACACGAAAAGGTTTCATTCGTAAGGGAGGCAGTGGCCTCCAGCCAGCACTGGAGCGAACAGCTCGCGAGGATGAGAGGCTCCTATGAGTGAGTGGGGAAGCTCTATGACTGAGGTCTAGGTGCCGTCCTGCATATTTAAAGAATGAGTCTTGAGGGGTCGCGCTCTATCGTCTGAATGCCCGTAAGGAGTCCCGGTCCAAACTAGATCCAATTCCGTGATCTGTACGGATATGGATGCGTCTTGTCTCGCCTGAAATGCCTTACGTAGTAAACAACAACACGGTGGTCACTCAGTACAGTGTGTGGAGTGTGGACGCCTGAGCGGAGCAGAGCTGAGAGTGGCGGGGGTCAATCTTTGTAATGTCATTCGCCAACTCGAACGCGGTGAAGGCCCGTGATGGGGCCTGGGAATATGTCCAGCCAAATGTGCCGCACCGCACGCCCTTGTCAGGTGCAAACCACCCACTACCCACTGTAGGTACGTACCACCTGGACAAGCTTCCACCCGGACTGGAGTGTGTCCGTGAGTGGGACAAAGCGTCATCAGCTGCCATTCCTACCCACTACCTTCCTCTATACCTACGTCGTCGGACTTACGTGCTGTACGTCCTGCGCAGTATGTTAGGTATGCTAGGGACCTCCCTTCCACAACTCAACGGGCTAGACCGGTGTGCCTCCGCCGAGGACTCGAGCCAACTTCTGCCTACCTAGGTACTTTCGAGGCTATCAAACTGCCTACCACCCTACCTACCTAGGTAGGTGTTTATTTTATTCACTAGAGCATATGAGCAACTGACCTGTGAGCAGTGCTTGAATTCTGTGCTGCACAAAAGGCCTTGAAATAATGCTATTTCCCCGGGTGGCCATTACTTGAATGGCTGACCCATGACCCATCCAGTCATCCGGGCCGGCCCACTTGCCTCCTCCTACCTACATCATCCACGACGTCTCCTAGTTGACTCCCGTCTTTTAGAATCCTACTTTCACCTAAAATATGTGCGAGCCACTCGCCTACCTACCTTAGGTATAAGCGTCCGTTTCAGACTAGATGTTGAGGGTTGAGCCTAATGAACTGCAGTCGTCTCTCTTGTGCATCAGCTACAGCCATTATAGCTAACCAGACGACGATTCACGACCGAGGGCAGCCCCGCGATGTCGATGTCGATGCCAACCTGACCACGACGACCTGCAGCCTAACAGGAAATGGCTTCCAACATATTTTCTCGCCTTCTTCCTCCGGATCGCGGCCGCTCGTTTTACGAAGACCTTCGAGGCAGGGATGACTCGGTCGACGTTGAGGACCACGCTGGTGTCGCTTTAGACGAGGAGAATCTCAACCGCCCGTTTCACGACTACGACCTGGACCAGGCAGAGGGGCTGGCCGTGGAGGGAAGCCAAGTGTCCGTCTCGAGTGCGACTGCCCTTGGTCCAAGGGGACACAGGGACAGCAGAGCCAGAGGCAGAATGGAACGGAGAGACAAGCACGCCCCAAATCTTGGCCGTAGGGATCCGGCTGCCCGGTGGCTTGGCGCTGGTGCCGCTGACGAAGAGGCCGATAATGATGTCCCGGAATCTCTCCTGGTGGAGCACCCGCCAAGGGCCCAGCAGCCCGTGAGGAACAGGCCGCCGCCTCCACTCCCGCCACAGAGCCGACCAGCCACGGTCCCGGGGCCGTCAACGAGGAAGACCCGAGCGCAGTGGGAGGCCACACAGAACCAGCAGAGGCTGCACCGAGACGACAGCATGGACGGGACCGGCCGAGGAGGCCAACCACAGTCATTGATGGCCGGTGTCGTCAATGGGAGTGACTATGAGAAGGCTATGTGGAGATGGGTTAATGTCTCGAATCTCGACAACTTCATAAGAGACGTCTACGACTATTACGACGGCAACGGCTTTTGGTGTATCATATTGCTACGGGTCCTTCATTTGGTGTAGGTCTATCGCCTGGAACCCCGCAAGTACAAACACAAGATGGGTGCAGACGAAGTGCAGACTGAGCACATAAACTAACAACCGTCGGCAGGAACGTGGCTTTCGTTGCCGTCTTCGTGACCTTCCTCACGCAGTGCGTCAACTATCGCAAGATCCCAGAGAGCAAGCGACTCTCCCAGGTCCTGGTGCCAAAATGCACCCAGAAGATGGGCACGCTCTGGAACGTCGGACTGTGGATGCTGGTCTTCTACTTCATTTGGAAGTCGATCCAATGCCTCCTGGACATCCGGCGCCTGATGCACCTCCGCGACTTTTACAGCAGCCTCCTTGGAATCCCCGAGCACGACATGCAGACGGTGTCGTGGCAGGACGTCGTGGCCAGGATCATGCTGCTGCGCGACCAGAACCCAAAGACGGCGACCAACATGACCAAGGTCCAGCGCCACTGGGTCGGCAGCCAGTCCAAGGAGAGGCTTGATGCGCACGACATTGCCAACCGGCTCATGAGGAAGGAGAACTACCTGATAGCGCTGATCAACAAGGACGTCCTGGACATGACCATCCCGCTCCCATTCTTGGGCAAGCGCCAGCTCCTGTCACGCACGCTGGAGTGGACCATCAAGTTCAGCATCCTGGACTTCGTCTTCGACAGCCGGGGCCAGGTCCACCAGGAGTTCCTCAAGGCGGGTCGGCGACGGCAGCTGAGCGACAAGCTGCGGACGCGGTTCATGTTTGCCGGGTTCATGAACCTCGCCTTGGCTCCGTTCCTCGCCTGCTTCCTCGTCATTGTGTACTTTCTCACTTATTTCCATGTATGTAGTGCCCCGCTGCTGCTCCCGACGCCCTCGCACTGGCCCTGCGCCCGGACCTGCGCCTGCGCCTGCACTTGCTGACTGTGACCCTCCAGGAGTTCAGAAGTGACCCCTCAGCCCTCGGCAGCAGGGCCTACACCCCGCTCGCGGAGTGGAAGTTTAGGGAGTTCAACGAGGTCCCCCATCTGTTCGCCGACCGGCTGAACATGTCGCATCCCTTCGCCAAGAGGTACATCGACCAGTTCCCCAAGGTCAAGACCGAGAACGTGGCGAAGACGGTGGCTTTCATGGCCGGCTCGATCGTGGCGGTGCTGGCCCTGGCCACTGTCTTTGACTCGGAGATGTTCCTCAAGTTCGAAATCACCCCGGACCGAACCGCCATGTTCTACATCACCGTGATGGGCGCTCTCTGGGCGGCGGCGCGCGGCAACATCTCGGATGACAACGACGTTTTCGACCCGGAGTACGCCATGAAGAGCGTCATCGAGTTTACCCACTACGAGCCCGACCACTGGCGCAAGCGCCTACACAGCTTCGACGTGAAGAGGGAGTTCTCGGAGCTCTACAAGGTCAAGATTGCCATCTTCCTGGAGGAGATCATCAGCATCCTCACAACCCCGCTGGTCCTCCTCCTCAGCCTGCCCAAGTCGAGCGACCAGATCATTGACTTCTTCCGCGAGTTCACCGTCCATGTGGACGGACTGGGCTATGTATGTTCCTTCGCGGTCTTCGACTTCAAGAAGGGACTCGAGAACCAGCAGCAGGCCTCCATGGATGCGGCGGATGCCAGAGACGACTACTACTCAACAAAGCATGGCAAGATGGCAGCCTCATTCTACGGGTTCCTGGACAACTACGTCATAAACCCCAAGACAGGACTACCGGGACACCTCCCCGCTGGGGCTCGACATCAGCCGCCTCCCCACTTCCCGGGCCTCTACTCCCCCACCCTCGCGGCCGAGATGCACATGTCTCGCATGGGCATGGGCATGGGCCGTGACCGGGGTCGTAGCCGAGCGCAAGGCGTCATATCTCAATCACGCCCTCCTCAGTTCAGGGCGGCCATGGCCCAGCCGTCACCCATGGCCTCCATGCTTCTGGATCCTCACCATCAGCCTCCCCCGTCAGCATTCGGCACGAGGAGCACCCACCGGCAGCGCCACCAGCGGGGTGGCTACCCTGGGGAGCGGAACGTCATCGAGGAGACGGTGGTGGAGAGTAGCGGTCCCCCCTCCGAGTCTGCTAAGGATGGCGACGGCGACGAGATATATGAGAGTGGCGGTGCCTTGGATGAATCGACCTGGCAGACAACTCCGACTAGGACGCTTTCTAGGGAGAACAGCGGTATCAACCCCGAGGAAGAACCTCAGGTTGGGGTCCTGGGACTAGTGTTTCAACAGCTCCAGCCGCATAACAACCTCCGAAATGGTGCAATCCGGTGAGGCTCGCCCGGACACCTCGGGCCTTCGCGCAATGCCTAAATTTCTCACAACGTACATCGTCTCCTTCTTTTCTTTCCATTTATGCTTCCTTCTAAGTAAGCATCGGAGCCAAAGGTTCTAGGCCATCGGAGGTTGCCCATGACCTAAGTTCATCAAGCCCAAACACTTGTAACGAACAGGTGTAATTTTTGCTCTGCTGGCGTTTTTGTCCTTGCGAGAATCGGGATAGTCGGTAGTCTTCAAATGGAGGTGCCTTTGTACGGAGTTGAGGAGGTGGCGGTGCAATCCTTTCAGCTGCTCGGGGTTTCCTTCTTTCTTGTTTTATTCTTTTTTGGATTGTTCGCCGTCTCTTCCTTGGGGTGCGCATTACTGATAGAAGCCATAGAGAATCGCCACTTGGATTCGAGAGAACGGTTACCGCCTAACGTAAATATCCCCCTTGGACGAGTCCGTGAGATCATATGTCACCAGCGGATTCATATGACGCATGGCCTGTATAAGTAGGTACTTAACGTGCATGAGTCTTTGTACGTAGTGTCTTCGTGGCTAGAACAAAAACTTGTAGATGGATTTCGGTAGAAGAGCTTAGTAAGGTACTGCGTGTTGGCGGAATTGTTACAACCTAGTGCACCCTTAAAGCGCAGCACCGCGAAAGTGCCCCACTACCAAGCAAGACACGCCTGGCCCGGCTGGGCGCGGTCCAAATAATTCTGGTGCTTGGCTGGTACTAGCTCTGAGATGACTGCATACCTGACCTAGGTATGGACAGTCCACCTCAACCCGGAAACCATGTAATCTAGCCTCCGACTTTGCGCCTCTCTTTGCCCCCAACGGTTCGAAGATGTCAGCGGAGAGAAACTTGTATCCTTCTGATCATTCAGCAGCTTCCTAGGTTGACCCTTTTGTATCCTCGCTGCACTTAGTATTTTTGTTTTGTTTTTGGTTTTCTGGTCCCATCCTTTGTGTGTGGTTGCCCGATCGCGCCGGGAGGTGTGCTCACTCGGTTTACCATTTCCTCTCTTTCCTCCCCCGATCAGTCAACAAAGCGGCGTATGATAGGGCAAATCAGGTAACCGCCGCGAGCAGCTGAGAAGTTTTGGGGCCACTCGATGAACTGGGTGGCGGGCAGACCGACCGGGCCAAAACTTAGTCGACAATAAACACCAGCACCAGCACCAGCATACAAGACGACGTCCATCTCCTAGCCCTGCTCCAGCTTAGGCTCCTAGCAAAGCTCTAACATGGCGGCGTTGTCTACGAACGGCACCTTCGCCGTCGGGGGACGAGGAGGAGGAAGTACCTCCCTGCCTGCGGACGACGAGCTCAAGATCATGCCCAAAATCCACGATGCCCTCGACCTGATCTACAGCCCACAGTCGAATAATCAGTCTCGACGAGAAGCGCAGGAGTTCCTCGAAGGGATCAAGTCGCTAGGACAGTCGCCCTCGGTCGGCTTCAGCCTAGCGGCGGCCAGGTCGAACTCACCCATCATCCGCCATTACGGCCTCTCCTTGCTCGAGCATGCTATAAAACACAAATGGGCCGAGTACACCGAGGCCCAGGTCGGCTACGTGCGAGGCTGGGTGCTGCAGTTGGCGGAGGGCGTGTCGAGGGAAGACCCGCTCTACATCAGGAACAAGATCGCACAGCTCTGGGTCGAGGTTGCGAAGAGATGCTGGGGCCCAGAGTGGCTGGACATGGACGAGCTGCTGATGCGCCTGTGGAGCGTCCCCGGCCCGTCCGTCCACAAGGAACTGGTCCTCTTCATTCTCGAGTCGCTATCGGATGAGATCTTTGGTGGCGGTGACGATCCCGTTGTGGCCCTGCGGGAGCACATGCTCTCCAAGATCTGCGTCGATATTTTCACCCCGGCCGCCGTCCTGACCGAGCTGTTCCCCTCCCGGTCCGTCATCCAGAACATTCGGGCCGGCGAGGAGGGCTGGATCGTCCGGGCTTCTCAGGTACTGGGGGATTGCCTCAATGGAGATGTGCAGAACAATGAGGACATCCGCAACTGTGCCGTCAAGGCGCTGTCGATGCTCCACTCCGTCATGTCCTGGGCTATACCAAAGGCCCTGACCATTTCCGGATGCGCCTCACTCATGTGCAACGGCCTAGCTACGCCTAATGTTAGCGTGCAAAAGGTATCATCCCGCTTGTTCCTTTTGTCTTCAACCTTTTTTGCTTCCTTTTATTCTTCCCTTTTTTTTCTTTCTCCCCTTTTTATACTTCTTTTCCCTTTCGATTTTATTTTGAGGACCTCAGCCTTGATATTCACTGACTCTGGGAATCCGATGCAGGCTGCCCTGGAAGCCCTCCATGCGCTGTACGCGCGTACCAGCTTCACTGACGAGGACTTTTTAAGCCTGGTTGTGCCCATGTACGACCCCAAGTTTGTGGACCTAGCCGGGAGGTTGATTGAGTGGTCGAGGGTGGACCCAGACGATATCGACGACGACAAATACCAATTTGCCAAAAAGTTCTCCGAGGTAAGGATACCCACACATCAGGGGTGAGGTGTCTTCACGTCTGCAAGACATTTTTCACTGTTATAAAATCGCTGATAGTATTGCTTCTTCTTTTGTGTCACCCCTACTCTTGCCCTGACTCTATAGATGGTCTCATGTCTGGGCAACTATTTGGACAGGAGGACATCAAGCCTCCCTCAAGACGTGGCGCTCCAGGGGTTCCTTGAGTTCCTCCTGGTGGTGCTGCAAAGCCAGAGCTTGGTCGTGTCGATCCCGGTCCTGGTCACATGGACTCGCCTCTTGCAAAATTCCACAATAAGGGCTTCCATAGCCAACACAGCCATGATCGGCCACCTGCTGGAGCTCTGCAGCTCTAGGTTGGTGCAGTACGAGAGCCTGCCGGAGGACACCCAAGATCCTACATACGTTCTTCTGATGGAAGATACCGACACTCCCCCCGAGAGGCACGCATTTCTTGGCAATTATCGTCGGTACAGCTCCCAGGTCATCGAGAGCATCGTTCAGCTGAAGCTCGTGGATGCCTTTCAGCACATCCTCAGGCAGGCTGATGATGTCTTAACGCACTTGTATGACGGGCAAGGGCCATTGGACGGTAAGCCTGACAACCACCGTCGATCAATGTTGTTTCTACCGCCTGCCCACGAGTGCCCACGAGAGATGCTAACTGCGGCTGTCTCCTTTTCCCCCACTTCAGTGTCGCGCTACAACAAGCACTCAATGCAGGTCCTGCAAGTCGACGCCCGTTTGACTGTCATCGAATCAGCACTGAAGGGGTACGTCAAGTGGCGTCAAAGCGTGGACCTGGAGTCCCCTCCGAATGCACAGCAAAAGGCGACCATGGAAGAGAGCTTCGAGTCGTGGTGCAACCGGTTGCTGGACAAGAAGATGGAGGATCCGATGATCTGCAAGCGAATTCTGCAGCTCCTGGTGGCATTCTCCACCACAGCGCTGGACAAGAACGCCGGGTTCATGCTCAAAGTCCTCGAGCACATCCTGGTAACATGGCCGGCGTCCCGGCCAGAGCACAAGCTGTTCAACGAGGCGATCAAGGACCTCCAGTCCGAGAGCATGGTCGAGTTGCAGCGGCTGGCCTCCAAGATGCCGGACCACCTCCTTGAGGTTTACGACCAGATCGAGGCCAAGGTCAACGAGATGATCTCATCGGGCACTCTCGACGAGAAGCGCCAGATTGCGTACCAGTCGTTCCTGTTCATCATCATGTGAGTATTGGTTGTCCGTCGGTAGTGTTTTAGGTTTTCGTCTTTGCCTTTTTGTCGCGCCGTCCGTGGTCCGTGGGAGCTGAGCTGTGTGCTCTGCGGCCGGTGTGACGGTCGGTGTGTGCGGCATTGTGCTGATGTTTTATTACTTCGGCTTGTGGCTTCGGCTTCGGTTCCTCTATTCAGTCACCGCTCCTCGAAACTGGACCAACAAACGAGGATCATGCGGCTTCAGCCGTTTATCAACCCGGTTAAGGCGCAGTGGAACAACGACGACCTGAAGCGTGCGCTGTCCTCATACTCAAACTTTTGCGAGCTGCTTGCCCTGGACAAGGCCCAGCGGTACCTCGCCGGAAAGCAGGTGCACAAGATCAGCGACTGGGGTTCCGTTCAGCTCGACGCGGAGGGCCTGGCTCTACAGACGGAGCTCGAGGAAAGGCAAGCGATGCTGCCGCTCCGGCCGACCAAGTCATTCCTCACATACTCAGTCGAGAAGCTGGACAAGCACTCCCCTTCATATGAGGCCTCGTGCGCTCTGTGGCAGGACGGCTTCCCGGTCATCCTGCCGCACCTCCTGCAGTTCCTGAGTCATGCGCATGCGTGCCACAACCAGAGGAATTGGTCCCTGCTGCCCCCAGAGATGCATTCGATCGTGGGCCGGGTGCTGGCGGATAGGTTCTGGCAGGCCGGCATCTCGGAGGGGAGCAAGGATGAGTTCTACGCCCGGGTGCTGGACAAGAAGGGCACGCTCGAGGGGCTCGCCTCGACCATCCGTGGTTCCGTACGGTTCGTGCGCGACACGTGCTACGCCATCATATACTGCATGAGCCGCTTGGATATCTGCTTCTACGGCTTCAACGAGCTCCCCGGCCCGCTTGCGCTGGCCCTCTTTGAGAACTCGGTCTGCCTCTCGGCCCACCAGATCATCAATCTGCTCAACCTTGTCCGGTACCTGGTTGATCACTGCCCGGTTGAGCTTCGGGAGCACTTTCTGCCCCCCTTGTTGGCAGCCTGCTTCCAGCAAATGGACGCAAAGATCAACGCGGAGTGGGAGAAGCTTGGCTTCCAGCAAGGAGTGCAGGCGGCCGGCGAAGATCTCACTGAGGAGATGAAGGCTGAGAGCATCCTGAGGCAGCTAACCTATACTGCAGTGGTCATGGTGGCTGATTTCCTGGATCCAGGTAGAACAAGTAGGTGGTGTCTTTTTTTTATAATTTTATATTCCTTACCTCATCCCCCATCCGCCATACCTTCCCCCTTCCCCATCCCCGCCTCCCC
>PYSP01000223.1:0-64478 GCA_003049395.1 Pseudohalonectria lignicola
GTGGGAGGGTTGAAGTTGCGGTGAGCACTTTTGTGGGGTGCCCAAAGACAGGGGGTGCCCAAAGAGAGATGCTTTGACTTATCCTCATAACCCATCCTTGGCCGTATTAATTACTTGTTCTTCCCTCTCTTGGTCAAAAGTTTCCCCGCCAACTTCTTCTTCATCTCCCGGGCTCGCGTCATAGCCCTCCGCAATACAAATGTCGCATACTCTCCGTGTCCCTCCATCTGAGAACTCGCCCTCTTCTTGACCCCCATGTACTCCACGCGCTCCTCGCCTTGCTCTCCGATAGGGATGATGATGCCGGCGTAGCGACAGAGGATCGCATTGAGAATCATGCGACACATTCTCCCATTGCCGTCTTGGAAGGGGTGAATTTGTACGAACTGCAGGGAATATTTGGCAGCCAGGGCGAAGGGATCGATTGTCTGCTCCTTCTCAGCCTGCTCAAGGTCCTCCTTCAGGCTTTGGCACATCTCGGACATGTGTTCAGGAACGAACTTCGGGACAGAGAAGTTCGTTTCGCCCGCTCCGACGACCACTGTGCGATACTTGTCACCGTACTCTGAGGATGGGACCGACACGGCGCCATTATTATCGAGGATGTGGATCTCTTTCGTAAGTATCTTGTGAACGTCTTTGAGCAGCTTCTCGGTCATGTCTTGGCGTTCAACAACGAATGTGTGGATGATAAACTGGAAGGCTTTCGCGTGTTGGACAATCTCGGCTCGTCCTCGGAGGATGTACTGTGCCGACTCTTTGCTTAGGTTGGGCTGCTTGCTTCGGTATGTCACAAACAACTTGGCTTGGTAGTCCGAGTCTCGCTCCGGGATGTCGACCTGCTCTCCGGCAAGAACGGCTTTGCAAAGGTCGATAGTAAGGTCGAGACCTAGGCCAACTCGTTCGATCATGTTGCTGCCGAATATTGCCCGAATCATCGCGTCTTGAACTTGTTTGGCGATAATGGTGTCGGTGTCTGGGTTGCGAGGAGCAAGCTCAATGTCCGACAACCATGCTGTGGCTTTCTCGAACAATTGTTGAGGATCTTGATTAAACTCGTAGACACGATAGACTTCGTCGGCGCGAATGGTCATCTTCATGGGCCGCTTGTGTGACTTCGGTGGCCATCCTTTGGAGATTATGCCGTAGAGTGCATCGTTCATAGCTGCTCCAGCCACAGGGCTAGGTGATGGATCTGTAGCCGAAGACAGGGTGGATGACAGGGCCGAAGAGCCCGATGATGAGATTTCTAGCCCAGTGAATAATGCGGCCAAGGACTTTCTGTGTCCCTTCTTGGTCAGAGACAACATCTTGCACGATATGGTCAAGGAAGGAATTCATAATTATGTGGCTAAGATGACCGAAATTCTTGTACAGCTTAGAAGAAAAGATCTATTACAGACCATCACTGGAAAGAAAGAGAGGAGAGATGGGCCATCTATATATCAGCTAGATCAGCCTTTCTCCGAAACGGACATACATTAAGGTGTAATTGCCAAATATTTTAAACTCACCTTGAACCATAGTGGCTTCCTTTTCCATCTTTCTCCATAATTGAGATCTGCACTTCGGTTGCAGTTGCTCAAAAAGCGAGCGCTGGCCGCAGATGAGCTGATGGGGCTCTCTCAGATCTTCGATTCCCTTGCTACCTCACCGTGGCGATGAGCCAGTTTCCTGTTCGATCGAAGGGTCCGTCTGTCAAGGGCGTTGGCGATGAAGGGCGGCAGAGGTGTACATCCCAGCGAGGCGGGAACGATGAAATTTGCGGCACAACTGGGCATCCAGGTCCCTAGGGTCCACCGCGTCTTCACAATTTCCATACAAGCGGTGGGCCGACCTGCGGGTCATTTTCAGGATGTCTGTCTCATTGCCATGGACTACGCTCATGGCCCGACCTTGGAGGAGTGTTGGAGGTCGTTGGACGAGGCGGCTCGGCGTGATGCGGTCGGACAAGTGGTGGCCGTGATCGAGCGGATGCAGTCTGTGCCGCTGCAAGACCCCCCCTAGGCCGATAAAGGGGGCCGTCGGTGTCCCCTTTGAGGGCTGTTGGTTCTCGACTTACGGGGCCGGGTCATTCGCAACGCTGCAGGAACTTGAGGATTGGCTCAACCACAAGATCGACGTCTGTCTCCGATTAGGCCATTGCAAGCCAGATACGCCCTGGTTTAGGTTCTACGCACAAGGATATCTCGCCGAGGAATCTCATCCGAGAGGGCAGCGGCAAGTCTGGCTGATCGACTGGGGCCTTACCGAGGCCTATCCCGAAGGGTTTGAGCATGTTGCTCTCCGCTGGTAAGGAGACATTAACGAGTTTAAGGACGCGGTGCTCTGGAGGGTCTCCCAATGTCACGAGGAGCTATCCCAATAGCGGTTCTAAATTGCACATGGGCTTACCACAGGGGCTCGCTTATGAATTTATATCGTTCGAACTGTTAGAGAGATGCTCAAGCTCTCGCCTAATCGCGCATGTGGCCAGATTTTAGAGAAGCAGAGCTGTAAAGTGGTTGTTTTCTTCAAATGATAAGTGGTGTTTGCTGATCCACCAATGTGCCGCCGCTCTTGTCGACGCCCGTCAGCTTGGCGCTCAGCAGACGATGTCCCGAACTTGGTGGGTCAAATAAATGGGAACATGCAAGTTTTAAGCCGTACGCTAAGGATCCTACAGGTTTGGGCACGTGCAGATTGTTACCGGAAACGAGGAGATGGATGACGATCCCTGCTAGGTAGTTCTTAGAGGACGTACATAATACTTTACTTTAACTCATCAAAAGACTGTTAGTCCGACAAATGCGACAGTGCTGCCTCGCATTTGAGGGTTGTGCCAAGGGTCGAGAACACGGATATATACAATCCTGCGCTCAATCTGGGGCTGAGGGACACGCTCTGTCTCACCCTCATCCCCGCACAACGTTTTCAAGCCACTGGAGACATATTTTAGCTCTCCCATCACGGCAATTACACCTGACCCAACTGCTAGTTGCGCAGGCAGATCATGCCCGCATCGTTAGAATTGCTCCCCTCAACACAGCAATGGTCTCCCAACGGAAAGACGCGCTCGAGGCGCACTTCGCGGGGCCAGACGCCGCCACGCGACCGATCCTCACGCTCCTGAACGGGGACAACTCGTGGCTCATCTCGTTCCCCGTCCCGCCGACAGAGGCCGGCGCTGCGGACCGGCCGTTCTTCCACGTCGTCGTCGACCCGTGGCTCGTCTCCCCGGCCGTCACTCTCTCCCCCTGGCTGGTCTGGATCGACAGGACCGAGCCCCCCGCGGCGGCGGACGGCGCCGCGGTCGAGGAGCTCGCGCGCGAGATCGACGGGCTGGCGCTGGCGACGGCAGTAGCAGCCGCGGCGCGGGGCAGGGGGTATGAGGCTGGTGGTCTCGTGGAGGGGGGGCGGGCCACGCCGCCGCCGTCGCAGTCGCAGTTACAGTCGCAGTCGCGCATCGGCGCCATCATCGTCACGATCGAGCTGACGGACCACAACCACGAACCGACGCTGCGGACCTTGGACGCGGCCATCCCCGTCGTCGCCGGGTCCAAGGCGGCGGCCAGCATCCGGGGTTACGGCCACTTCGACACCGTCGTCGCGATGCGCGACATCCCCTCCCCTGCTGCCGACGAGGGCGGGGGTTTCGACTGGGGTAAACTGCACCCCAGCGCCGTGCTGCCGGCGTGGTTGTCCGTCTTCCGGCTGCCGGGCCACCGTGAGCTGAACTTCGCGGCGGCCATCGTGTGGTCTCCGGGCCGACCGAGGGCAGCCACAGGGGAAGGGGAGGAGGTGGTGAGGGGGAGGCACGAGGCGCTGCTCATCTCGCCCCACGGCATCCTCGCCGACCGGCCGTCGGTGCAGGCGCTCGTCGAGGAGGCGGAGCCCAAGATCGACGTCACGGCAATGATGCACGGGATGAAGGACAGCTTCGGCTTCGGGCTGCGCTTCACGCTGGGCGTCTCCGGTGGGTTGGCGCTCGAGAGGAAGGTCAGGCCCAGGTACTGGGTCAAGACGCACGATCAGCGCCTTTGGTATGCCGGCTTAGCCCTCCGGCTGTCGATGACGACGGATTACTTCCGGACCATGGACGAGGGGCTCAATGAGGAAAAGAGGAAGTGTGGTGGTAAGTGGGAGGGTAGGAGGCCGAACTTCATCGAGGTTGAGAACGGTGGTTCGTTTGTGCTTGCGTGATGCATTTAGTCATTGCTATGCAAGCTTGAAGATGATCCGAAAGTGGGGGTGAAGAGAACCAAAGGAGATCGCGGAGGGGAGGTCGAGGGAAAGGGACTGGCGATGGACTGGGGAGGTGCAAAATTGCAAGCGACCAGCAAAATGCCCCTAGCAGCCATTGACACGCCGCATCCGGCCTGACATGGGGCTGCCACCTGGGAATCGGAGACTGGCTAGATTCGGACGCTGTGCAAATGCGAGGCCCAGGGGTTGAGGTGTAATCCATATCCAATCACCGCCCCGTTCGCTGCCGCATAAATCAGCCGAGACACTTGGGACGACTCAAGAGTTGAGCAGAATCATGGGAACGCCAGTGAGACGCAGGGGGATCCGAAATTCCGGGTTACACAGTGTACTATTTTGGACTTAGGCTTCCGAATTCCTGCTCAATTTTGTATTCGGACCACTCGAGTCTTGACGCCTTCGCCGCGGCCGCGCATGGAAGGAACACGCGCATATTGGCGATGCCGGGGTGCTCTTGGGGGCACATTCGGGGGCGGTGGGGCGTAGCCCAGGAGAGGGCACAGACGAAACTGGAGTTGAGCATCGGGACGGGATGATCCCTTAAGTCAAAAGTGCTGAACTCTGTTCGTAGATTTCAAGTATTGCAATTCGACGAGCTCGCTTGACATATACGTGAACACAGGGCCTAGCCACCCTTAGGTCACCTCGACCCACTAATGTCACGACCAATGACTCGACTCTCATGTCGGCCCGTCGGGCAAGGACTCGTCGAGTCACTGAGACTAAGGAACAGGGGGTGGTGGAAAAGAGGTGTTGACTTAAATCTCGGTAAGGTATGTGGGCAAATCACTGCTTATTTCTTTCCGCCTTTTCCTCCTCTGAGCTCTGACCGAAACCGAAAACACCCTCCCGTCCCTCGTGCGCACTGACCGATTCCCGGACTTGCAACTGACAAGCGACAAGATGGACAACAAGGGCCCGCTGATAGTGGCCGTCGCCTGGGCAGCTGTTGTCCTATCCTTGGCCTTCATGGCCCTCCGCTTCTGGGCCAAGATAGCCCGCACAGACGGCGGCCTCTGGTGGGACGACCACATCCTGCTGACCTCGTGGGTGCTCACGTACGCGACCGCCCTGGTGAACACCATCATGACGACCCTCGGCGCCGGCCAGCACGTCGCCGTAGTCGACCCGGCCAACCTGGGCAACCTGACCCTCCTCGCTAATGTCGCGGGAACCACCTCGATCCTCGCCGCCCAGCTGAGCAAGACCTCCTTCGGCATCACGCTGCTGCGCATAGCCACGGACACGTGGGTCAAGGCAGCCGTCTGGTTCGCCATCGTCACCATCAACGTCGCCATGACCGTCAACCTCCTGGTCCAATGGGTCCAGTGTTCGCCGGCCGAGAGATACTGGAACCCGGCGGTGCAGGGCACATGCTGGGCTCCCGGGGTGCAGAGTGCGATTGCCATCGTCATGGCTGCGTACTCTGGTGGCATCGACATATTGTTGGCTCTGATCCCCTGGAAGATCATCTTGGGGCTGCAGATGAAGAAGGCTGAGAAGATTGGTGTTGCGTCTGCTATGAGCATGGGCGTCTTGTAAGCCTTTGGCCTCTTGCTTTCTGCTCCACCTGCAAAGTTCTGACATCCGACATTCCCAGCGCCGGGGCTGCCGCGTGTCTCAAGGCGGGCTTCATCCCAGGGCTGGCATCAGGCGACTTCACCTATGCATCCAGCGAGCTTGTCATATTCTCGTATGTCGAGATCGGCTTGAGCATCATTGCAGCATCCATCCCTGCCTTGCGAGTCCTAGTTCGCGATCAGATAAACTCGAGGCTCGGCTCCAAGGGAACATCGGGGACGCAAAACTCGGCTGTGAGCAAGAAGCATGTCCTGGCAGATGGTCGGACTCGCCGTAGGGACTCTGTCACCGTCGTGTACGACTAGAATTACGCGTCCATTCGGGTAGCAACAGAACTATTGAATAGTATATGAGCTATATTTGTTTACACGACTTACAATGCTCATTGTGGCTCTTAAGCTGCCTCTCCGAGGCAGGGAGCTCTAGCTATCCGCGTAGCGAGCTTGTCATGCGCAGCGAGCTTGAGAAACCTGGGTCATCAGCTCGCCGCATGACTCTGAGCCACGTTCGGGTTGTTGAGAGGCAATGGTCTTGTTCTGTTTGTAAGCAGCTGGGCAAGATTATGGCCGCACTCGAGCTCCTTCTTCCCAATGTCTTGCCTTCTCCAACATGGGTGATGGCGCTCATTTCCCCTCCCGCTTCCAGCATCTGATGAATGGATCAATCGTAGGACTGACAGATCTGCATCAGAGGAAACTCAGCAAGTAGAGAAAGTGATACAGAACAGAATACCCGAGTTCTTGGACATAATCTGCCATGGACCATATGCTTTCGCACTGAGACTCCACGGGAATGAGCGATACACTCAACATGACATTGAGGTGAGGGACAGATCCGTAGATAGCCAGCCGATGATAGTTGACACGATGACGTGATGCAGGCAGTTCTATCCGCAACCTTTCTATCTTTCACAGAGTATCACAGGCTGACTGGGCTGCCTAGTTGCGTTTGCACGCTCATGTCCGTACGTTTACCTCTTGGGCGCCACTGAGATGATTCGTTCGGGAAACTGCAAGTTGTCGGCACGCTTCCATTGACCCACAGCACGCCTCAGACTGCTCCTTCTAGCCAATCAGATCAAATGTTTCCGTTTGTTTCATGGGAAAAGCCGCAGCGATAACTTCGGCCGAGGTCGTCGTTTGCTCTGGCGTGTCAGTGGGCACGGCTTGGCCTGGAGTTATCTACTATCCAGGGCATCCACTAATTATATAAAGCATCTCCTATCAACATCTTCCAGTCCTTTTTTGTTCCACTCCAACACACCGCACACCACACACCACTTCACCCTTACCACCCACAAGCTCCTTGCGTCTCAGCCATTGCCAGCATTGTTCCATTCAAGAAACAGCGAAGGATGGCAGAGTCTTCCGGCTCCGGCGCGGTCCCTGACGCCTCACACCACCAGATCTGTGCGAACATTGGCAACAAGAAGACCGGCCCCTGTCAGAACAATGGGTCTATCGCCTGCAGAGAGTGCCGTCTTGTCGTGGTGAGTGCTTCCACACCCGGTCACCGAAGCCCTGGTATTGCGGCGTGAGGCCATTTCGGCTACTTTGCTCTGCTGTGTTGCTGAGTGCTAACACTCTCGGTTGTTCGTCTCTTTTCAGTACTGCAGCACCAACTGCCAAGATGCCCACTCCGGGACTCACAAGAATGATTGCAGCTCCCCGCTCCGGAAGCCAGAATGGAAGCCCGCCTATATCCGGCAGCACCGAGACCCAGCCTTTATGGCTGAGGCAACGGCACCCACCGAGGAAGTGTTCAGATCTCTTTCATTGATCCCGAACAATGCTCCTGCCTTCGACCTTGTCAAGATGAGAGATAATGAGGGAGAAGATTTTGAGGGTCCCATGAATCTTCTTTTTGCTGGTGAGTGCCCTACCATCACGCTGCGGTTTGTCTAGCAAGCGAGAACACTTCGCCATAATTATTTAGTAGGTGAGCAGCTACCTGACACTGTATCTATGAAAGCCTCCGGAGACCTTCGGAGTATCATCGCCTCAGTCGGAGCACTGCCGTCGAAGTACAAGGGCTCGGTTGATGTCGTCGCCAACGATGCCAAGTTTGAAGTTGTCGCTCGGAATGCAATTATCCTCCTCATCTTCCTAGCTTCCGAAAACGCGGATGACGCAGCGGACTGTGCCCTTCACCTCATGTACTCAGCGTTCATCAACAAGTCACATATAGGCATCCTGAAGGACAAGATCAAGCCCTTGATTCAGGCAGTCTGTGACAGTACTGCCTCCAAGGACAACTCGGCGCTCTTGAGCAAGGTGTGGACTTTCGGAGAGCGCCGCCTCCGCCTCGTCATCACTCGGAAACACTGGGTAGAGCTGCTCAACATGCTGGGCGTGCCCAAGAACATGGACTTGGCCGAGGCGAAGATGAGCCGCCACGCCGTCATCAACACCCAGGAGCAAGTTGACTTGTGCGAGCATCTGATGGTCGCCCAGATGGCCGGTCAGCGCATGGGCACGGCCAAGTTTCGGGCCGACGGCATCCTCCTGCCGTTTGGGGCACCCCGGAACATGCACACTATCCCCAACCCGTGAGCTTATCTTCCTTCGTCTCTCTCCTCTTTCTCTCTCTCTCTCTCTCTGTCTCTCTCTCTCTGTCTCTCTCTATTATCTATCTATCTATCTATCTCCTTCGAATACCGCCCTCCTCACCTCCCACGGGCTAATATCATATTACTTCACGACAGGTTGTTCTTCCGCAGGGATGGGACTTGGGCCTTGAGGGATACGGTGGACCCAATGGCGGATTGGAGCATCACGGAGGTCTCCAAAGCGTACAATGGAAAGGCAGTGCACGACATGTATGGTGCACTCCATCAATTCGTTCTCCATCGATGCCGTGACTTCCACGAGCAGATCACAGCCAGGACGATGTCATTCGGGCTCCACAACACCGACACCCGACTGCTTCGAGACCTGATCCCTCACCAGAGATTTGACCGCATCGATGTAAGTTTATGGAAATCTGACCTCCATCTCTCACCTGGATCCACGGTGTAGCATCAAGTTGCCCTTTACGAATATTCATTGGACTGGTCTGACTGCCCGGGTTATAATACGCTAACCTCGCAGGCATCGAACATTGCCGATCTCGACCACGTGGGCATTGCGTCAGCTTTGCGTAGTCTAGCCCCGTTGCTGAGGGACCCTGCCACCAACGACAAGGCAACTCTGGTCACGCTCTTCCTCGACGTCGGCCCTGAACACTTCATGGACTTCGATAATCCCCTACTCTGGGCGGCTGAGGCTCACGCGCTTCGTCCAAAGATCGAGCCTTACGCCAAGTATCCCTCCATGCCATCGAGAAAGAGTCACAAACAGGTGCTGGATGAGCACTTTGTCAATTTTCGACGATTCCAGATAGCTAGGCAAATGGCTTGCGACATGGACAACGTCTTCGATCGGTATAATCCCTCCTTAGTTGCATTTTACCCCCTTTCTTTCTCCTTTTTCACGTTGATCTCTTACAGCAGAACATCTGTTGGCATCCCAAGCTAATACAATCGGGGTCTAACTCCTGCCAGATACGTGCGCACACACCGTTTCGTTAGCATCGGCGTCATGGAGAGGCTCCAGATGAAGGCGAACCACTCTATCATCGGGAAGTGGCCCCTGCGCTTCTCGTTCGGCCCCGCGACCGACAAAGCCAAGAAAGAGTTTGGTCTTCGTCTTGGATCTGGTTATGCCGGCTGGCAGAGATATGTGGAATGGAAGGCTATTGTAGTGCCTGTTATCGAGAATGTCTAAGCATAGGGCCAGGGGTAGGCATGGCTGCATCAGACTCTGAGTTGTTTTTGTGATTTCTATTGTTGTATCGGGAGAGGAAGACTTCGGCCAGGCGTAGGCTCGGTAGCAGGACAGTGTTGATCATGGTGGATTCTATTATTGCTGGGAAACCTTATCTATGCCCGTCTATCAGATTTACCTACACATCAGTAAGTCCACAACACAGGCAGGCTTAGTCCAATGAATTAACAAGTACAAGCACCCAAGTGTACTAGATGACCCTACGGAGAACCCCCTGTCAAGAATCAATATTAGGGATTGCAGACGACGCGGGAGAGAAAAGTTAGCACCACGGCTGGAGAGTATCATCTCAATCCTTGGCGGCCTCGCTGGCTTGCTCCGAATCAAGCGGGTGAGCCACAATAGTACCTGCAAGCTCTTCGGCGTTACCGTCGTCAGCCCGAGCAACAGTCCACTCCGAGACCTTCCTCGCTGCCTTCCAAGTCCATTTATCAGGGTCTACGCCAGCGGCATGCGGGAACCTGAGGAGCGGGGCCGTCTCGGGAGGCACGTCTGCTGCTGCATCTGCGGGGGGGCCCTGCTGCGCACGCCGAGCAGCCCGCATGACTCTAAACCGGCGCGTGAACTCCAAATAGTCGACGTCGGGGATCCCCGTCGCCGACGGCAGGGGCCTCTCTTGGCAGATGATGAAGACGATCCCCGCGGCGACGAGGACGAGGAGCGCCGCCGATGCGCCGATGAAGGTCCAGCCGGTCCACTTCTGGATCACGAAGCGCGTGCTGGACCAGCCGTTGGTGGCTGTCGTGAGGGCATCGTCGGGCATGGGGAACCCCACGGTGGTGGTGTAGTTGCAGAACTGCACGGCCGTGGCGGCGAACTGCAGCGGGATGGCGAGGAAGTTGTGCAGGTTCGTGACCAGGGAGGCCTGGTCGTTGGGGAAGGTGTAGTTGTAGGTCCGGTGGGTCCAGCCGATGAGGTAGGTGAGGGACTCGACCGCTGAGATGTCTGCTCGGTTGTAGAGAGCTGAGGAGATGAGGATCCTGCGCCAGACCGTCATGAAATCTGACGCGTTGAGAGGGAGCGAGGTCCAGGCCTGGGATGGCTGAGTGTTGATGATGGAGAAGTTCTGCCTGTCGTAGGCCGTCGATGCGAACTGCTTATACGCAGTCATCCTTGTTGCCCACTTGGTCGGCTGAGAGGCCCATGTCTGATTGCTGCTGCAGGTTTTGTTGAGGTAGAGCACTTCGGGGCAAGCATCCCAACCTATCAGATGAGATTTGCGCTGCTCGTTCAGTAATTATAGCAAGAAATTAGACGGATCAAGGGCACCCAATTAGCGAAAAGTAGTACTTACCAGCGATGAAAGAAGGTCCATCCTGACGGATGCACAGCTTCACCGTGTCGTCAATGGTTGCACCGCCATAGATACAGTCCCTACCATGGTGAAACAAGAAGGCAGTCTCGACTTGCTTGAACACCAGCACGATGCCGGGGGCGTTGTTGACTTGGATAGTCTGACTATAATCGTAGAGACCGCCGGATAACAGCGAGGTGTCCAATTTCTGCAACGCCAATCGAGCTGTCTCAAGACCACCAGGGATGAAGATGGACCGACAGCCGGGCCCACAGTCCTCCATAGGGAATGTGGTGGCATACTTGTTGTTGGTGAGCAGGCTTGCAACCCAGCTATTGAAGAAGAGATTGAGCGTGGCAGGAGGAACACAGTCGAGGATGCGGAGGTCCAACGGAATCAGCCCAGCATAGACTGGGATCTTGATGGGCCCCTCCTCAAAGTAGTACTCGAACGAGGCATTGACTGTATGAGTATAGATATTATGGAATATGTCAACATTCAACAAACTGCCAAGGTAGTAGATGAACCGGGAGCGCACGAGGGGATAACGGGGGCCGGGAAGGGACGGATGTTCAAAACGGGGAAATGGCAAAATGCACACTCTTCAGGACGGCACTGAACGCAAGGCCAATCAAGGGAAGCAGCAATATGGTGAGCAAGAGGGAACCCTCTGCAAGGCGTGCCGGCCTGAAGCGCCTCCACGTGTCTGGGATCCACGCAGCGATAAGTAGGAACAAGGTGGAGAGCCACGCGGCACTCTCGCCAGTCCCAAAGAAGTTCGCGAGCGAGGTATCACCGTTCATGGCAAGACAAACACGGAGGGCTGCCAACAGGCTCTTGATGGTGTGGGCTGCGAGGATGACGAAGAGTTGCGAGAAAATGGAGATCAGGAGGTTGGTCAGTGAGGCATCGAGGAGGATGAGACCCATCTCCACATTACCCTGGATAAGGACGTAGCAAACGAAGAAGACGAAGAACCCCGTGAAAAGGAGCCAAGAAACAAAGGCAAGGATAATGCCAGAGATAGCTTTAGTGTTCTTCCACACACTCCTTTCAGGGGTTGTGGCGACGACACCAGGCCCTTGGACTAGAGGACCTGGAGGTAGCTCCATACTTGGGTCACGGTGAATGAGGATGAGATGGGTGGGAATAGTAAAAAAAGGTTTCTTGTGTAAGGCTTAGTGAATGAGGCCTTCGAGAAGGGACAGACTAGGCGCTTCGCGTTGAGGGCTTATGTACTACGCATAGGAGCCGCGAGTGTCCGTACGTGCTAATGCTGGAGCAAAAGACAGCCCATATCAAACAATATTAAACTAGGGGCTCACTGCTAATCAGGAAAGAGAGAAGCAGCCGCCAACACCCGCCAAGATTCCGGCGAAGGTCCGGTAAGCCGATGATGGTGTGGAGATTTTTCAAAAATTCGGCGGGGGCAAACGGCTCCGCCACACGCCTGGCCAGGCCCAGGGTGGGAATTACCACATAGCAACAGGCACTTGAAGAAGCGGTGAGAAGCGCTGTATTAAGAGTGGTCTGAAAAGAGAGGAATTATTTATTGTACAGGAAGGGGTACTCAGCCGAGTACCTTATAGGGTTCTCGGGCACACGTGACAGGACGACATAATGCTCCGTAGGACCCACATTCTCTGTGACAGGAATCGCGCCATGGGTGCCTAGTTGGATTTCCTTCGGGCATACCCCGTAGCGCGGTCACGACGATGACTGACAGAATCACAAGCGTTAATCGCAAGGCTGAGGGCAACCAAAGCCAAAGAGTTTCTTAGTGCCGACCGACCGAGCTAATGAATATTTATAAGGCAAGAAGGGGAGGTAGCCAACTGTGTCTTGGCCGGCCTGCCAACCCACCTTCAAGAGGCCGAGATGTAACGTCGGATGAAAGGTTGCAAGATATTCCGACGGCGGCGGGGAATGGGGCTGAGAGTCGTCCGCGTCAAGTGGTGGATGCCTGTTCTATTAACTGTTCACCGGGTGGCTGAGCGATGAGAGGATTGTGCGCCGTCTCGCGTTTTCTTCTTTTCTTCTTCTTTTTTGTCGAGCGTATAACGACGCTACAGCAAACATTATCCTCGGGTGATCACATGTCCGCACATGGCCGGCGGAGCGGTTTATGATGTAGTTCGAGCTCAGGGCGGTCTTTGCTTTTTCTCGTCTTCCGAGGCGGTATGGCCTGCGGGTTTCGGGGCCTCCCGGGGCGAACATGGAGATCGGTGACATGTTTTCTGGTATGACTGTTGTGTTATCTGATGGTACAGGCCTGGCAAATTACGCAAACAGAGCCGAATGTCGAAGACAGTGGTACAGAGTGGGAGAGAGAGGCGAAAGACACAGAGGGAGATCGATGGTTAATGAACCATCATTAAAACCTACGAAGGGGTGTATCTTAAGCCTGATCATTTCCCGTCCTCGCTTTCTAGCCAGGCAGCTTACCTAGTCGGACCAGAAAGCAGGCTCAACACGTTAGCGGCGTTGCCGAAGGAAGGCAAGCGACGCGGTCAGTCGGGTGATAGGTCGATGTGTGGTGGGGAATAAAGGTGTCGCGGTTTTCAGCTCGCCAGACAAATATTTTCTCCGTTGCATGTTGTCTTGCGTGATTGTGGTGCTGTCTGCGAGGGCGCGTCCGTGCGTCAGAGCAGGTAGGACTACGGGACGGCACGCTTCTGACAGGCCCGAACCGGGTGAAATTAGCAGGCACTACTAGGTAGGTAATCATTAAGTGATCCGTTAGTACGGATACTGAGGCAGGCATCTACAACTTAACTTCTTGTGCATCTTTGCATGGACCTGATTCATTATCGCTTTCGCAAGGATTCTCCTGTCTCTGAGCGTGCCACAGTGGCTGGACTGGATGGGATGGATAGTCAGGTCACGGATATCCCATGCATCCCATTGGCATTTACTCCGAACGGATAGATGACTCGAAGCAAGCGGACTGTAGCGATTGGCTACGGTTGGTGGCGGCTGCTGTAAGATGTCGTCATCGCTATCGTGAGAGTCGTATTCTCCACCATCCACACCAAGCTTGCCTCTCCAGCAGCTGTTTTCGAACCGCACAAGACTACTAGCAGCAATACCGTAGTGCGTGGTTAGGTCGATAAGTCAAAGAGCGAGTGCGACTGAAGGGGAAATGATCGTCCACTTGTTATCGTTTGACCGTATTAACGGGCAGACTGTGCGAGCTGATGCTGACGGACGGCACGGCCAAGACGACGTCTGTTATCTATCTGCTAGACTAGATACTGTAGCTAGGCGCTTTTCAGTTTCCAAGGGCGGGGAAAGAAAAAGTTACATCATGGATTCCACCGCGTTGTCGTTTCCACCTACAAGGGAAGCGGGGGAAGCACGAGGCCGTTGGACGGCCTGACCGGATTGGCTGTCGACGGCTTTTCCCAATCCATGGTACGTAAGTTTGTGAGCGCGCCTGCCTTGTTTCCCTCTTACTTATCTGTCGCAGTTGACACACTTCGGCGAATTTGGGGTCTGGTGGCATTAGCGTTCGGCGTCGCCGGCCAACTGCACAGACGTGAGAGCTGGATATGTAGAGTTATTGCAAACGTCAAGAGAGGGTCACTTCCAACAGATAGGTAGACCAAGCCTTACTATTACGTGCATGGCTCGACTTCCTTTACGAACGGATGGGATTTGGAAATCCGTTTGGTGCCGGATTGCCAATTCGGGCAGCTGGGAATCTGGGTAGACGTAGATGGCTAATGGCCGGCCATAGTGGGACTTTGATCATCTCCTTTTTTTTTTTCAGCGTCCTGAAGGATTTCGCTGACTCGTAAGCGGGTGGGTGGGAGATAAGACCCCTTCGGTCTTTTCGTTCGTTACGTATTCTTGAGCCAGCAAAGGCGCCTCAATTGGGAAAGCGATAGGTTCTTGCTGATATTTAGGGATGTTTCGAACGTTGAAACCCCTGGGTCGAGGGTTTGATTTTTTGATTGTCTATTTTCTTCATATTTTTTTTGTGAGGCTCATGATACCAAGACTTCCAAGACTCCAACAAATCCTTTGCCGAAGCAGGTGCATCACGGTGGAACTTCTTGGTTTTCTTAAGTAGGAGACAAGCATTCTAGGCAACCGGCACTTGGTCTTGGGACCAGATCTTATCAGTAACCTCCGCACACTCGTCAACACCACAAGCCTCATGATTCAAGAGTGTCCCGAGCTTCCATATCCTCCGCCCGTTCCCCCTAAAGCCGCCTGCAGACCACAGCGGGGCCACAGCGGGCCACAAGCCCTCAGCCCACAGGTCGCGATCCTACTCCGGGCCACTCCTTCTAGCGCGGCTGGGGTAGAACACAACCGCCAGCTGTGTTTTTGTTCTGAATTTGCTGTCGGTGATCAAAGAGGACAAGCGCCCATTTCTGACACATGCTTCGGAGGCTCACGACGGGAATCCCATGCTTGCCGTGGAGCCGTGTTGCCATACTGCGTACAAGCCACGGACCAGCTCCTCTTGATGGCTAAAATTCCCGCAGATACCAACCAGTCCGCATACATACGCCGATTAGGCTATGGGCTCGGGGTGGTAGGTGCAAGCTCAAATGCCACCAGATCTGGGGCAATTTTGGAAAGTTTAGAGCTCTGAGCTCCCAGGTCCCCCAATCCCGCGTCGTGGACTGGTCACCACAGAGTAATGCGTACAGAGCACGGAGTGCACACAGAGCAAAGAATCGAGAACCATCGATCCCACCTCTGAATCCTCTCACCCCCAAGACTCCCCAGCAGTTCGGCTGCGTCACTCAGGGGTGCAGCATTCCCGTCACGCGACAACGAGATCAATTCCGATCGGTGATTGGGTCGTATTGTCCTTTGACTGCGGATCTCCAAATCAGCCACTTACATGAAAGCACGCTCTGATTTGAGTGGAGGCAAACGAGATTAACATTATTGCTTGATGGAAAGTTCGGTCTTTCTCGCAGGTTTCCGTTCTAGGTTTATCCACACAGCTATCTTGTGTATCTTAGGTGGAGTCTGGTAGAGTTCGACGATCCTATCTATGTTCGGTCGAAAAGTTAGCCAGCTCGCCCCTGCTGGCCCCCGAGTGTCACGCAGTCACAGGCAGGCTTTCCTTCTTAATCCGCCTTGACCCCCGTGTTTCCGTCGTGTTCTGTCGCACCTTCTCTCTTCCAATCTCCATCCCCGTGGGACATCGTTTTTTGTGCTCTTTTTAGCGTCAGAAGTTCTCACTTCTCAGAGGCTCTCCCTCCCACAGAATATCGCCCTCACAGCCAACAGCCCAGGAGAGGTGAGTGGTGACCCCACCCACGTCCTAACACGGCACTGGTGGTTTCAGCTCCTGGAGGCTTGGAACGCCACTGACATCACCGAACCCCTCACCCAGCCGCAGCACAATTCGACAAGCGCGATGTCGTCGGAGGCCGAAACAGGTGCGGCTGGCGCCGCAAAGGATCGCAACAAGGAGGATATCGTCGAGGGCTCGCCGCCGCCCATGGTCGGCACCCACGAGAAGGCTGGGATTCCCGAGAACTACCGCGAGGAGAACTGGTTTACCCGTAATGGCCTCAGCCTCCAGTCGTTCCAGAAGCGGGACTATGGCACCGGCATTGTGGAGCTGGACCGGAGCATGAAGGGGCGGCATCTGCACATGATTGCGATTGGTTCGTCGACAACGCTGCTCCCCTGTGATGAATTTTGACCTCTCTGGACTCTATGGCCGAAATGCTAACCGTTGTGTTCTCCTCAGGTGGCTCAATTGGCGCAGGTTTCTTCGTCGGCTCCGGCGGTGCTCTCAGCAATGGTGTAAGTTGTCCCTTCAGCGGCTTGACCGCTGGAAGAGCACAGTGAAGACACGGCCCTCCTTCCGCGTCCCAGGCCCGTTCCGACCTAACATCGCTGTCACTCCAGGGTCCCGGTTCCCTCCTGATCAACTTCCTCATCATCGGCGTGATGATGTTCAACGTCGTATACGCGCTTGGCGAGCTCGCAATCATGTACCCTGTCTCCGGCGGCTTCTACACCTACTCCACCCGTTTTATTGACCCCTCCTGGGGCTTTGCCATGGGCTGGAACTACGTCTTCCAATGGGCAATTGTGCTACCTCTCGAGCTTACTGTTTGCGGTATCACCGTGTCGTACTGGAATGCCGATATCAGCGTTGGTAAGTGGGAATCCCGGTCGCGTTAGGTCGTCCTCTTTTACCCCCAGTGACTCTGAGCTAATCATAGCCCTCTTTTCCCACGTCAGGTGTCTGGATCGCCGTCTTCTGGGTCGCCATCGTGATCGTCAACATCTTCGGCACGCTGGGCTACGCCGAGGAGGAGTTCTGGGCATCGACTCTGAAGCTTATCGCCACCTGCGTCTTTCTTGTCATCGCCTTTGTGTGCGTCCTCGGCGGCGGGCCGAAGGGTGGGCTCTACGACGAGTACTGGGGCGCCCGCCTCTGGTACGAGCCCGGCGCCTTCAAGAACGGGTTCCGCGGTTTCTGCAGCGTCTTCGTCACCGCTGCTTTCGCCTTCAGTGGTACCGAGCTCGTCGGTCTAGCCGCTGCAGAGGCCCGCAACCCGGTCAAGGAGATGCCTGGTGCTATCAAGCAGGTCTTCTGGCGTATTACCTTGTAGGTCAAGTCCCCCGGATACACGTAGTCGTGTTGCTCCCTGCTAATCCTCGTCATATCCCGTCAGGTTCTACGTCCTCGGCCTTTTCTTCGTCGGCCTGCTCATCAACAGCAACGATGATGCACTTCTCGGCTCCAGCTCCCACGATGTGCACGCCTCGCCGTTCGTGCTCGTTGGCAAGTACGCCGGGCTGGTGGGCTTTGACTCGTTCATGAATGTGATCATCCTGGTCTCGGTCCTCTCGATCGGCGTCTCGGCTGTATATGGTGGCTCTCGGTGCCTGACCGCCCTTGCCCAGCAGGGATACGCCCCCAAGGTCTTCACTTACGTTGACCGCTCTGGCAGGCCGCTGCCGTCCGTGGGCATCCTCATCGCCTTTGGATTGCTCGCGTTCATCAACCTGAACGCGAGTGGTGAGGAAGTGTTCAACTGGCTCCTGGCGCTCTCCAGTCTGGCTGCTCTGTTCACCTGGGGTTCGATCTGCCTTGCCCATATCCGATTCCGGCATGCTTGGGCACACCATGGACATACCCTGGACGAGATCCCATTCAAGGCCATTGGAGGAGTCTGGGGATCGTACATGGGTCTTATCCTGAACATCCTCGTCCTAGCTGCACAGGTATGTGAAACCCCTCTGGCTCGACAATGTTCATTTTATGCGGGAGTCACTTGAACTGACGTGAACACACCTCCCTAAAAGATCTTCTCCGCTATTGCCCCTCCCCCTGCCGTTGGCGAGGAGCCCACCCTGAACGATGCCAAGGGATTCTTCCAGGCCATGCTTGCCCTCCCCATCGTCATGCTCTTCTGGGTGTTCGGATACTTCTGGAAGCGTGAAGGTTGGCTCCGCACCAGCCAGATCGACGTCGATACCGGCCGCCGCGAGCTACCTTGGGACGATATCAACGCTTACCGAGCGGAACTGGCCAAGATGCCCGCATGGAAGCGTATCATCCATACGGTGTTTATCTAGTCTCCGAAGCAAGCTGATCTGGGCGGACATTGGAGTTCACGCTCCCTGTTAGGAAAGGTCAGTTAATAACTTGTCCACTGGAACTGCGCGATATTTTTGATTCTCCTATACATATGTGTACAGAAGGTCGGGCTATCCAAGGTCTCTAGCATAAAATACCCCTAGTTTAGTCGTCAGGCTTTGGTGTTTTTATTAGTCAAATAATATCGTTCAAGATTTGCTTGGGGATTGCCTGTCCTTTCCCTATCATCTCGTGATCCCATCATCGACTCTGCTCACAGCCAGAACCATATCTCAGATAAATTATCAGCTTCCTACATGTGTTCTGGGAAGCAAAGACACTCTTAAGTGCGCGGTTGACCCGATAGGACAGAATGTGAAACACCAGTTAAGGTTGTGGTGACGTTCGCATGCGGGCATACACTTCCGCCTTCCGCCTTCTGTCTGTCCTCCCACCGCTCCAATTTCTTTATTCTTCATTCTGCAGTGTATAGGCATTTTTGTTCATTACTATGCGTTCATATGGCATGCCCAGAATTGGCTCTTGACTGGACTCTACGTGATATGCTTGTTGAGGGCGACCTAGGCTGAAGACAGTTGTATGTTCTACTCACATCATCTTGTTGCAATAGCACGTGCTAAGTGAATGACGGCGAAACTGATTCCGCTGACCAGATGTAAAGGACGCGATAGAATTTATATGCGTAGTATGCATCAAGAGGGCTAGTTTCGCTCGGTTAGCCCAGGCTAGCTAGTTGGAGCGGCCAGCACAGCCACAAAGCACTCTCGGCTTTTTACACATTGAGCCCATAATTATGTGGCATCACCTGGTTGGGTCGTTCAATCGGGGATGTTGTTCAGCTCGTCATTTCAGAGTCGAGATCTGAGTAGGTACGATTTAAATCCTTTTTGTTTGTTTCGGCCTTGCAACGTCGCTTTCTCTCCCTCTCACATTTACTAGAGAATGGGAACACCACACGGCTGACGGTGCTCTGGTCGGCTGACCGCTTTGATGATGGCAGAAGTGGTAGGCCTCTTGTCGGCTATTGCCGCCATCATGACGGTGTCTTTCAAGCTCGCAAATGGTATCACAACCGTCGCCGAAGAGATCGGTACCGCCCGGGCCCAAATGAATGTCATTGCCACGAATACACGCGCGGTCGCCCTGATGCTTCAGCGGCTTAAGACGAATCTTAGAAGCAATCCTAAGGTCATAAAGGAGGCCGAGGCAGCCATTCATGAGATTGTTGCTCAGTGCCGTGTCGATCTCGACGATCTCAACAGATGTATCGCGCCGCCTCTGACCAACAAGGGGCGAAAGCCCGAAGATCCCTGTTTCAAACAACGGGTGCAATGGCTCTTCGCCAAATCCAGGCTCGCGGCGAGGAGGGCGGCTTTGGATTCACTCAAGTTGACTTTGACCATGTGTATTTGCACCATTACCTGTATGGACGGCGATGAAGTCGAGTACGTCATTTCACCTTTGACGTCACCCTGTGCCGTGCTTCAAAACATCAACAGGCTCTTTGTTGCTGACCAATGCCCAGGGAGTAATTATATGCAAGACGAGATCGCCCACCTGGTATCGGAGTCTAAGAAGACCAAAAACTCTTTTCTGAACGCCGCGCGACTTGACCAAACGATCGAACAGGCATATGAGCACCAAACCCGTCGTGGGCTCGAATGTGGGCTCGAAGGCTGCAGAACTGACAGTTTCGTCCCCTCTGAGGAACTGGGACAGGCCATATGCACACCCGGCGTGGATATCCGGGATAAGTACTTCCATGAAACAAACAACTAGCAGGGCACTGAACCAACAGGAGCCTGAGCCGTACCGACCTCAGTCTCACGCTTCTAACATCGAAGTCTCCGAGACCATGGCAGACGGTCAGCTCGAAAAGATCGGCGAGCACATCCGCCTCCAAAGGATTGTGTCTAGTTTTGCTCTTGTGCTCATGGACAAGCGACGAGACATACCCAATGATCAACAGTGGGAAGGTAGCCACGACCGTCAGTTCAGACCCCGACAAGAGCCTTTCTCGCCGTCGCCGGTGCACTCGGAAATGGAGCCTGGCTTTGAAAGAATCCGCCAACAGCTGGCCGAGTTGCGGAAGGAAGAGGAGCATAAAGAGCTAGAAAGGGCTGCACTGGCTAGGGAAACGAAGATCAGGCAGACTTCGGAGCAAGCACTAGCCAAGGCGATGGCAGCGATGGAAACGGAGTGTTAGAAAACAAGTGAGATGATATGGGCAGCGAAAGAAAAAGCTGAGAAAAACGCCAAGAAGAGGATGATGGAGGAAAGGCAGATGGTGAAGGAGGAGATAGCTCTTGATGAGACCAGGAGGAAGATGGAAGAGGCAATGAGGAGGAATATACTGGCGGAGATAGCTGCTCAGAAGAAGCCCAAGGGGTTGAGGAGCTATTTTCAGTCGTCTGCAGTCAGGAAGTCACAACGAACGCCTACAGAAAAAGATGGAATCCCGACTCATGCGTGAGTGTGGAGCACAGGACTGCAAGTCACCGGACCAGGCACATAGGCAGATATTCATCTTTGTCGCTTGATTAAATACAAACACGCGCATTTTCCGGAGGTTTTCTTGGAGGGTTGCTGCTTGAGCTGAGCTTGGCGGTTGCCTCGTCGGATGTGGGTTTCGTTGTAACACTCGCATCTCCACCACCCACCCGGAGATATATGTATCTTTCAAGCCTGGAAACAATAATTGGCTGGAAAAGACGGCACGGACTGCAGTGGAATCATTGAACCCAACCGTCATAATGCGCTGCGGTGGATACTGGACTGTCGCTGCCTGGAGTTGGCTATCACAGGGTCCTCGAATCCCCAAAGTCCCCAGCTTCAACTGCCATGGCAACTACCAGTTAGGGACGGGAGTTGGGTCTCGGATTCCAGTCGTCTACATATTTCCGTGATGCGCAGTGCACACCCAACGGCCACTTGGCCCAACCAGGTTGCGCCGCTCCTTCTCCCTGTATTCGGGCTGCAATCCCACACGGGCTGCCACACATGCATGCAGTCTTCCAGCGCCCAATGACTGCATGCCGTTGGCGACATTTGCCAAATCTAATGGAGACGGAAAATGGAACCGGGTGTTGAGCTGGAGCGAATAGCATGATTCTTGCCCCAGGACCTGCTTATCGTACGTCTTTCTTTGGCCCATCAGGCCTCTGTGCATCTTGGGACCGACAACCCGTTTGTCGTCACCCAACACCCATTTCTTGGGCTTTTTTTCGTCCCCTGATTGGAAAACTTAGGACGTCTACAGAGTGGACACAGACAATCCTACCCACCCCTTACCTCATTCTTCCCGGTTTCTAATGCTGTGGAGAGCCTCGGCCCCCGCGATTTTTCTTCCTTTTCTCCCGCATCTCGCACGGCGAATTTGAAGCTGCTCATGTGGCAACACCTTCCTTCCACAGGGATTCCGTTTTCCTTCCTCTCGCAGTAAGACACGTAATATCATCATGCTGTTGCACAGCATCGCAGAACTGACCTGTCAGTTTCGGTTGGCATAAGGACAGGGTGCACGAAGCGGCATTGGTCTTTGAATCTTCCAAGATGGGTGAGCGAACGAAAGCAGGCAAAGAATGAGACCGAAAGCACCAGGATAATCCTTAACGAAAATATTAAGATGGGAAGAGAAGAACATTTAAAAGAAATATTGCACAGCGCAATACAAGTATGAGGCTCTTGCCTTATCTCTTTCTATTCTTCTTAACAATCCGAATCCTGGCGATGACGAAAGACGGCTCCGCCAAACGCTCAGTCTAAAGCGTAACCATTACCCGCCTGCAGCCCGTTGTGGAGAGGCCTTTCAGTGACAGCCTCGCCAGGATCTGAACATGAGTAACTACACCTGGGGCCCAAGCGCCGTTGGGGACTCTTCCGGGCCAACTGCGGTGCAACCACTGGCCGAGATCTATGACGACGACCGGCACACAGAGCTCTTCTATGAGTCCCGTGATGCTCCTATCAACAACCTGGGGCTTGCGGCCAGGTTCCTAATCCAGCTGTGTCGTCGAAGCCACATCCCGTACGCCTTCCTGGGCGGCTGGGCAATATTCTTGCGCGGCGGCCCGCGGGCCCCTCAGGATCTTGACATTGTTGTAGGTTGGGATGTGAACTTGGTTAGGGATGTACTTCTCACTCAGCGACGGTATGTAGGCCTCTCTCTCTACATGTCAGCGCATCATGGTATCAGAAACTTGCACTGACGAAGGCTAATACTGAGATGCGCTGACTTGATTCTCAGAGTCTGCCTACCGGCGACCAACCAACACGACACCATGCAGATATTCATAAACACTGGCGGCCACTGGGATCCCAACGCAAGCAACACCCCTACATTTACAGTCTGCATGGACATTTTCGTCAATGGCAAGTACATCCAGCGTTGTGAGGTCATCCTAGATCAACGCAGAGTAGCAATACTTCAAGGGGGAGGCTGACGGCAGCAAGCAATGCGAAGGACAGGCTCCCGGGGAACACCGCCGAGCCTCCCCACGGGAACGGTCAACATCGTGCCAGCTCCCCGGACCCCACAGGGCAGCCAGGCCGTGCCCGTCATCGACACCTTCCACCAGGTGAGTGGGAAGCTGCAGGCCTTCGCCGAGAAGTGGAACGTCGGGTCCCCGAGCGACTACACGGACCTCGACTACATGATCCGAACGCACCACCAGGAGGTCTACAGCTTTGCGCCGTCCATCAACCAGAACCACCGGTTCCTGTTCTGGCATGACTTTGCTGCGCAGAATACGCACGAGGTCAACCAGTTCATGAAGGCGATCCTTCATCTTAACCATGAAGAGGAGGGTTCAACTTCTTGACTGCTTTTCAGGAGGCTGGGATGAGGCCATAGACATTGGGAAGGCATGTTGCTTCCTCTTTTTTTGACGATGGGCCGTTCTCCATTTTTCACATTCTCCATGCTTGTCTTATATTCGACGTTGCTTGTGAGACTTCATGGGACGGACTGCGGTACCATCGTGATTTTCCCCATTTCCTTGTATTTTTAATTGCACCTCCTGTTTACTATGTAACCGAGATGCCTCGATGTAGCGGGTGGACGACAGCTGCGCTCAGGGTGCAATTGCAGGTTTGAGCTTTGAGACTTGAAAGAGACTGTAATTAAGTCCTGGACTATGGGAGGCCGCAATAGATTTGCCGTTAAGTAGCTAGGAGTTCGGTTCTCCCAGTGCTCAAGAAAGTAATTATGCGCTTGGTAAGTAGTGAGTAGCATTCTGTGAACATCGCCTACTTCCCAGGAACGCGTCTTGTTATACACTCTATACCTTAGGCAGTTAGTTGTACAGGGATCATTAAACGGGAGATTTCATTGCGGCATTCATATTTGCATGGTGCGGGGATCCAGATTTTGCCGGCGTGGCGGTCGACTTCACCCCTGGCATCCTAAACGGCACTTGGTATATATCCGACAAAAAGAAAAGATCTCCCGCTGTGCTGCATACTTATTTATATCGGGTCGGTCCCTGTTCCTGAATCGGATTCATGGTCCCCAGACCTGGTCCCTGAACATCATCCCACCTTTACTTACCCTTCCCGAATCCCCCATCGGCCACAATCCTACAAAAATGCACCGCTTGAGCATCAGCACCCTCGCCGTCCTCGGCCTCCTATCCCCTGCGGTCCTCTCCGCGCCACTCGCCGAACCGGCCGTTCCGTCGGCCGAGTGCGACCGGGCCGGCCTCCTCGCGGCGGCCGACGCCTACGTGGCCACGCAGACGGCGGGGAAGCTGGACGCGCTCAAGGCGGCGTCGGCGCCGACGTTCAAGTACGTCGAGAACAACAAGGAGGTTGACGCGACCAAGGGCGTGCTCTCGCGGGCGCTCAAGATCGACCACCGGCGGACCAACGTCGACATGGTCCAGTGCGCGACCTACACGGAGCTCATCTCCGTCTCGGGCCCCTACGTGATCGGGACGCAGATCCACCACGACCCGGAGACGGGCAAGGTCCGGCTCGTGGACAGCGTTGCCTCCACGACGGGCAGCTGGCTCTTCAACGCGGCCAAGACGCTCAGCTACGCGCAGGCCGAGAAGTGGGACGGCATACCCGAAGGGAAGCGGGACCGGCGCGAGCTCATCAAGGCCGCGGGGGATGCCTACATGGACATGTGGAGTAACGCCACCGCCCACACCACCATCCCCTGGGGCACGCCCTGCGCCAGGCTCGAGGGCGGCGCCTACACTGGCAAGGGGGCACCGGACGACTCGTGCACACCCGGGATCCCCAGCAACCACAACCAGGCGCCCAACTCGAACCGAAGGTACGTCATCGACGAGGCCATGGGGAGCGTCAACATCCTCTGCGTGTGGGAGCACATGATGAACGCGGCGGACTCGCACGAGTTCCGGCTCGAGGGCGGGAAGCTGAGGTACATCCACACCATGACGGAGTGCGGGGGGAGGACTTGTCGTCTGTGAGGCGGGGAACGGCCGCGCTGCCTCCGGTGGTGGCTGCCGTGACGGCATACATGGTATCTGTCAACTTGGGGTTTTTCTTTTTACTTTTCTTCTTCTCTTTGAGGAGCGGTGTAAGATGTATATATATGATAAATAATAAGAATAATCGTGCGTAGTCATGGCAGAAGGGAAAGAAAAGAAGTGGTGAGGCTCGAAAGAATCAAAGAAGAACATGTCTCGGTGACTGTTGAAAGCGTCTGTCTGTCTGTCTGTATCCATGATACCTACACCCATCTTCCCTCCAACCCCGGATGCGGCGTGTTATTAAGTCCATTCCCCTGCTTTGCCGCCAGCTTCCTCGAACGCTTTCTTCTGCTGCCACAGTCTCTTCAGTAGTGTAGCGTTCTTCCTCACGATCTGGTCCGCGTCCTCGCGGTAAGACTTGGCGTGGAAGTGGCGGTAGAACTGCTCCTGGCCCGTGTTTCCCTGGAACTGGTGGTTTATTTCGATCACCCCGCAGAAGACAGCGAACTCAGGGCGTAGACCTTGAGATAGGCCCCCATTGATGTATGAGTCTGTTGGGTGACCGTGTGTTCGTGGCAGGTTACATAGAGTATTAGTCTGTTGGTACAATCTTTTGTGGCCAGGTAAGGGGGGGTGGGGTTGTGAAGTGATATGAATCTAAGCAGGTCCGGCAACGCACCATATGTGACTGGACTGCCTGCAGCTGGCTCTGATGCATCTCGTGCCAGGTAAAGGGCGAGTAGCTCGTCTGTCAGGGAGGACCGATGTTTGCTTCCCGTCCCGGGCTTGATTTTCTTAGAGACACGGGAACTGGATCCACGGGAACTGGAGCCACGAGCGTTCCTGCTCGGGCTGGCTGAGTGTTTCCTCGACCACCGCTCCATGGTATAGTCGATCATGGCCTCACTCAGGCCTAGAAACTGGAGGATGCCCCTCCCATCGTCCGACTCTGGAAGCTGCATCGAGGGGTCATACACTGCGAGGCCTGTCTCGTCCGCCACGGTGTTGGGGGGAAGCATCGGGTGGGCGTTAATACCCATGGCCAGCCTTGCCTCGAGCTCAGGAGTTATAGCGGATCCCGGTGGTTCGTCCATGGAGGTGATGCTCTGCTTTGTCGTGGTTTGTGTTTATGCTTGTGTTGTTCTTTTCTTGTGCCCTTTCCCCGGGGGCTTGGATGAATGCGAGTGTAAGTGCAAGGGCGGTGCGATAGTCGGGTGAGGCGCCTCGGGGGAGCTGTGTGGAGGAGGGAGGGGGCTTGATTAAAAAGGGTAGGGTCGTTCGAGGAGAAGGAGTGACAGGCCATGGTAGAGAGCGGCGAGAACAGTTGTTAGCTGTTACAAAACCCAGGCGTGATTGTTTCTATATCCGATTGCATGATCGAATCGAGATTGCGCGGTGCCCACTTCACACTTCACACTAGCCACTACGTACCCCAGTCCGGATAAGTCCAATTGTCGTGAATTGACAAGTGCCAAACCCTTCAAGCCTCAAAGTGTCAAACCATCGAGGTACCATTGACAGCCCGGTTCGGGTACAACGGGGTTCGGTGGAAGCAAACATCCATGTCTTTCATGGGGGCACGAGCCCCCCTCCACAATGCAGCAGCAGCATCCCGCTGTTGTTGGTTCTGTCTTCCTGCTCGGGTTTGCGCTTTTGGGGGCGAGTCCCTGGAAACCTGTTGCGACTTTCTGCTTCAATTGGCTCAGCGGCCTTTGAGCGGCTCCGCTCGCTTATTCCCATGCTTATCTTTAGCTTCTTTACTAGTAGGTCTGATAACTTCAAAGACCTCTGCGCGTCCGAGGTAGGTGTCGTGATCCCGGAATTCTGCTTCCATTGGTGAGAAATTCCTCGTCCGGGGTCCTGCTGTGCCACCTGTCGTGACTTGGCGTCAGCTAATTAGCCCTCTCATGAGCCCAATCGGGCGAGCTAGCATGCAAGCAGCCTGTCTTGTCAGTTTCTGCCTGCATGAAATAAGTCTGCAGCCTGCAGGATGCATTAAAATCGGGCAAAAAAAAAGACACAGAACAAGGTCAGATTTGCCCGCTAACCTGGTTCCACAAACCGGTTGTTTAACTCCCCGCAATGTTCGCTAATTAACCCGCATTTCCCATGTTGTTGGTCATGGGCTGTTGTTGTCCTAAACTCCTAATGTTCACGTAACCATCAAAGCTACTAGTTGATTCGAGGGTATGGCCGTCGTCCCGGCCGCCTCCAGCGCACCAGAAGACATGACAAGAGACGGCCTGAGGAGATTTCATCCCCTCTGTTCCTCTTCCCATTGACTATCTTTCGTGGGGCTCGCGATATAGAATCCTGAATCCGCCAAGCTGTAGGCCCTAATTACTCATTATTAGTCTCGGTTAGCGACATCACATAATTATATTAGGGAATGAATTAGTCTATCGCGACTTACCTTCTAGGCGTACCTAGACGGAGCTCTGTATGGAGAAGCAACAAGTTTCCCTGGTGTATATCCGCTTGCTCGCTACTGGGTCGTTGCCGGATTCGACCTGCGACTCTGATTCCCTGAGGATCTTGCGCCGAGGGAGTTCTAACTGGACATGTTTGCAGTAG
Organism: Pseudohalonectria lignicola; assembly: GCA_003049395.1. Taxonomy (NCBI): domain Eukaryota; kingdom Fungi; phylum Ascomycota; class Sordariomycetes; order Magnaporthales; family Ophioceraceae; genus Pseudohalonectria; species Pseudohalonectria lignicola. Next base: position 27,550 of record PYSP01000223.1, read on the forward strand.
CGGGGTGGTAATTAACCCTTCTACGACCCAGATTCCGCCCCAGCAGGAATTATTGTTGGCATCGTGATTTCTCTGGCCTAGAGAGCCAGGAAGGTACAGCCGCAGGCACGGAATCTCGGGATCGTCGGATAGTGAAAGAAACGAAACACACGCGAGTCTGGTATCAGACTGTCTTTCAAAAGAGAGCTTCGTCTACTATGATGGGTTGGGCGGCTGCTCCGTGCTTGGAGACGAGGTATGTGTGGGGGCTTCCCTGTCTACCTGGGTATCTGCCGACTATTAAGTGTTTGCCAGCGGTACTGCGTCCAAGACAGATTATACCACATGTTCTACAGCCGGGAACGCATCAGGTGAGTTGGGACACACTACAATGGCCTATATAAAGCCATTTAACCCAGTTGATGTGACGAGTCTTGTCGCAATAGCGGGGATGCATGCATATGCCACGACACCATCGTCACTGCACAAGTGATGCTACCACAGCTGGCTAGTTAGTTTTTTTCTTCTAGCATTCATGATGTGTCCAACTGTTCCCCTAGCCTATTATCGAATTACCCCGCTCGGACTTGACCTGGGCAGGAAGCAGGTCCTTGTTACGATGGTGTGGTGGTCCACGGACGCCGTCTTGTTTCCTTGAGGGTAGTTGAGCCCGACTTTCGACTAAGCGTAGCGCTGCGTAGGCCCTCGACCCCGTGGCAGAAGTGTTCGGTTTGGCATTACGAAGGCCCGTGCCGGAGTGGGTACGTGTTTTACCTCGTCAAGGTAGGTGGGCTATGTTGGCCGAGTAGGTACAGGAGCCGCCGGCCCCGCTGCTATGACTGCCTGAGACCGACACCTTATTTCCATGGATATCGGTGCCGCCTAAATGAAGGCCTCGGGCCCGAGAGAGGCGGGTGGGGCGGACGCTCTTGCGACGTCATGAACGGTGTTAGGGGTCTTCAGGCCGTGGCCTGAGGTGAGCCCAAGTGTGAGTGTGAACTACTTCCTTAGTTCATAGGCTCTTCACCGGGCTCACCGAGCCCGCCCGCCAGAAACAAAATTTGCTGATGATAACCTTGGTGGGGTTCACACAAGGGTGGGCATCCTGCGACCAAGTCTAGGTCTGCACTGAAGCGACTGAAATTTCACCCTGTTGCTGGCGGATTGGGAGAACTGTTGAAACCTGGGCCGGCCGCCCCCCAAGCCACTTGGTGCGGAGTGTACACCAGATGCACGTCCGGACATAGTGCTGACGTCCTGACGGGGGATGCAGCGTCAAGTTTGCGGCGGTCGAGTCCGGCCGTTGAATTATGTGCAACTGAGCAAAAGATTAGAATCTGACACTGGTCAGATTCGTTGCAGGCAGCCAACCCTCCTTTTTCCTACTCTCGAGATCAACCCCTAATCCCTCAGCGACCGCTTTTCGGCTGGATCGATCGCATTGTCAGCCAGAATTTGATGAGTCTTTCTTCCATTCTTTAGGCCGATAGGAGGAGGATTGCAGCGGTCTGTGTTGTCTTCGAGACGGACGTGGCTTGGGTATGGTTTGCCTCAAGTCTTGCACGGGCAGGCGAATGTCTGATTTCGAAGGTCGCAAATGTGCGAGTTGTATTCTCGCATTCGGACCTCCGCAGCCTGGCGTCGCGCAATCTGCAGCCCTGACCCTGGCAAGTGTGCAGGAAAGAAACGGATTGTGCGTACGTTGTAATTGCTGTCCATACACCGTCTGGCAATTAATCGAAGATGCCTGGAGTTCCGCTGTGCCTTTCCCACGCCGACAGACTGCCATTTGAGGGAGTTGGGGGTGCCCTGCCGCATGCTACCCTAATGCTCGGGCTCATCCGTGGGCCGCCTACTGGTGTGGCCCCCTAAGTTTTTTATTGCGACACACCCAGATGCCTAGAGCCGGCCCACATGTTCGTGATCTCCTCAAAGCTTAGCTCGGCGGAAGCTGCGTCTATTTTTGGGAAGAGTCTTGCGCCGAGAAGTCGATCTGGGGACATTTGTGGCGGGCCCTGAAACCCCAGGCAACCATGGACAAACATGGGGGGGTTTTCCACTCATGGATGTGCTTCGCTTCCATCCTTCTAGAAGCTCCCCGACCCCTGAAAGTGAGCCATGTACCTGGACAGCCACTCGTAATGAACGGGCTATGTAACTGTGCCGCGGGCTCGCTTAAGGGAGAACCGACTCGGTTCCTCGGGGTTGTTTCATCCCATTTAATATTGCTCTAGGCAGCGAGACGGAAGCCACGGGTTGGGTACCGTGGGATGCCTATGCGCGGTGGTGGGGTGTCGTGGGAGCGAGGCGTTCGTGGGACGAGGTTTAAGAAGCTGGCGATGAAAGGGTTCTCTTCTAAATTGTAGCTAGTACGTGTACAGGACATAGCCCCCGTCCTTTATGCGACCAGAGAACCAACGAGCTTCTCGAACTCTCCCTCCGACCTAATGATGATGGTTCCGTCATTCAGCTCATAGCGAAACGTGTCTCCCTTGAAGTAGCCCAGGATACCACCCCTACCGTCGCCGCGTGCTGTGATCCTGTACAGGGGTCCCTCAGCATGCACCTTGCTCCGTTCAGGGATGAACTGGAGGTCGTGCAATTGGCACCAGTCCTCGACCCGGTGACGGAAGGTGACGGGCTCCTCAGGCAGCCTGCGGACAGGTGTCTGGAACTGAGATGGGGGAGGGGATTTCCTGATGGCGAGGGCTGGACCGCGGTGCGGGCGATCAAGCTCATAGCTGGCTCTTTCTCCGAGCGTAATGGCACTGCGAATGAGTGATGTGGCCTTCTCAAACTCAGCATTGATGGATGACAGCCCCTTCATATCATCCGGAAGAACCTCCTTTTCCCACCATTCAACCCACTCAAACACTTCCGTGTATTCGACTTCTTCGTTGATCAGCCAGCTATAGAGCGTATCGTGCCATTTGGGGAAGACCTCGGCCACGACGACTTCGCCAATCATCGAAGGTGAGATCAGGTCGAGCCACTTGAACACGCCGGCCAGCATGGGCAGGAACGGCCCTTGGTCTCCCGGGTCAACCTCAAAGTTCTTCCGCAGGTACCGGGCCATGCTGGGAAGTACGTGGCCCATGACCAGCGGCCGCCACTCGTCGTGCTTGCGTGAGGGGCGCAAGATGTCCTTCCACTTCTCCAGGCCTGGCACCACGCCCCTGCTGAAGTCCCAAACTTCGATGAGCTGGCGGAACTTGCGCTTCACATCGGCCACAAGGCCCGTCGAGCTCCGCGGGTCGAGGTGCCGCGAGGGAAAGTGCTGCAGCCAAGGGAAGAGCCATATGTGCGGGAGGGTGTGGTGTCTCGACTTCCTCTTTGGCTCCCACTTCGTGACAGCCTCATCTAGCCTGCGGACAATGTAGTTCTCGAGCAACTCGGAGCGGACGAAGTCAGAGAGTAGCGGGGTCCAGGCCTCAAAGAGGGTGACGAGCTGCTCAGAGTCTCGGACGTCCCACTCTCGCACCGAACGTGCAATGTGTGGCAGCCAGAGTTGGTACATCATGGTTTCGTATGCCGTGGCCGTAGACCGGCGTTGCTGTTGCTTAAACTGGGATTGCGGGGGCTGTAGGCCAAGGAGGTCGCGGATGGAGCTCAAGTCTGACACGAGACCGAGACCAGGGTCTTGCAGGGGGTCCCATGTCTGAAGGACAGCTCTGAAGAGGGGATGCAGGGTAGAGATAGTGATTGCTGCGAGCTCGTCGCTTTGGGCATCCCTTGAGGATTCTGGTAGCGAGTTGTTGGCCTCCTTCAGCGTGATAAGCATCTGGTCCCACCGCTGGTGAGCTTCGTCCATGCTGCTTCTGTCGCTCGTGTCGCTCGACAGGGTGAGAGCGTTGAACCGCTCGACAGTCGACTTGTATCCGGCGAGGCCGAGCTCCAGCCCCTCGAGCTCCTGTCGCTGCTGCTGGAGTTGCAGCTCCACGTAGGCCTTACGATCCTGGAGGCCTTGCCATTCCTCAACGATGGCAATAAAATCATTATGTGCCCGCCTAGCAAGTCGTCTCTCTTCCGCCTGTTCTGTCGTCTCCGTGCTGGCGGCTGCTCCAGTGGGCGTCATCAGCCCCGAGGAACTGGTGAGCATCTTGCGGCCGGGCCCGGTGAGATCCAGTATGGGCGTGAATGCATCAGGGATGTTGAGGCCGGGGGCGGCCTTCTTGACCTGATCAAGGGTGAGGAACTTCGGCTTCTGCCGCTTGGGCGTGCTGGCGCCGCTGGCTGGGGTACTACTGCCTCTGGAGAGCAGCTTCTTCTTTCGTGCCGCCTTCCTCGTCTTCTCTTCCTCGTCCGAGTCAACCACCACCTCGCCGCGCAGGCGAGCCTGGCGCTTCTCTTCCTGACGCTCTGTTTCTGTTTTCTCCTTGACAACTCCGAGGCCGGCACGTTGGGGTCGCAGGTTTGCCTCAATAATGACGTTCCGACCTTGACCTTCTTTGCCCAGGCCTGATCCCTCCTTGTAGCCCATCTTTGCCATCATCTTGGCACCGAACGAGCTGGGATTAGGCTTGCCCCCTGCCTTCCCAACTTTGCCCACATTGGATGAGAATGCGCTGGGGCGGGTGATCTGGGGCGCTGGAGTGTCCTCCTCTTGAGCCTTGAGCTCTGGCATGAATGATGACGTGGGGACAAAGCCACGGCCAAGGGGGGCCTTCGTGCTCGACAAGTCCTTCTGTTTCGATGGCTGCGGAGGGGGACGCGTCCCTCTGTTGGCTGCAGACCAGCCGAAGTCCTGTGACACGCGCTGGGAAGCGAGACCGAGACCGAGGTTGAGCCCCAGGCCGCCATTTTGACCGTTCTCCTCCTCATCCTCGTCGTCTTCGTCATCTGAGGCGCGAGCACGCATTGAATCCATCCCTTTGGAGTCATTTCCACCCTCTTCCTGGTCCTCATCCAGCCCTTCTTGTTCAGACCCATTCTTGTGGTTACTCGTCGAGGATACGAAAGTCATGCCTTTGTTGCGCAGCTCCTTGTGCTTCCAACGGTTGCCTGGGCCGTCATCCTCGCTCTCTGACCCGAATATTCCGAGCGCAGCACTCTCTTTGGTATTGCGACCGGTTCTGCGGCGCTTCCTTGGGTTGTAGTCGTTAAACTCGTCTGCGTTCGGGTCAGTCGACGGAACTTGGGAATCATCGCCTTCGTCGCTGTCGGAGTCTGAGGAGGAATATCGTGCTGCCGCAGCTTTGGTTATCCTCGATGGATCAAAAGACATGCTTCTTGTGCGGTCCATGGCCGTAGTCGTTGGCGGCGATGCTAATGTTGGCGGGCAAAAGTTCAAGTCGCGTTCTACGGCGCGCTATGGTTTACGAGACGATTTTATTAATTCTACATATGTACGAAATCCGTAGGTTTTCCAACCAGCATGACGGCGGCGATCTTCCTTATCACGCTCTTATCGCCACATGACCCAGCCAGACCCTTTGTTCTAGTCCCTACGAAGCTAAGGAGAAACAGAACCTCGTCGCAACAAAACTGCAACAATGCTATGAAATAAATCCTTGAGCTTTGTCCGGGCAAGCGCTGTATTATGGAGGCTGCGACGCACACCTTCTATTTTCATCCCCTCACTAGGCGGTCATAAAATCCCACGCTCTTGAGGTCGAACTGCTTGCTCTCTAGTCAACTCTCGGGCGTCCGTCTGTGGCTCCCTTCACAGGGGTTCTATGGCTCCCACCATCACCGGGTGTTTTTCCGGCCACGATTCTATGAATGAATATCCACATCGCCCATCCGATACAGCCATACGATGCATCACTTAAGAGCGCTTCCTGGATCAAGTGTCTATTCGCCAGCCATCCTTTAGTCTCCCAAAGCGCAACTGCGCACTCAGAGCACAAACCTAAAACTCGGCCTAGCCATTGATGTCTTGGTGCGAACAAGTGACGGATCCGGCCGCGACAGCCCCGAAAGCTCGTGTTCTACGCCGCAACTCTCAACATTTTGCGGCACAACCCAGGCAAGCCAGTCTCGCATCCCCGCCACGGCTGCATCGCAACCATGCTCATGCTTCCTTACCCAAACCTGAATCCTACCGCAGTACAGATTCCAGCTGGATCCGGACCCCCTGCCTCATACCAATTTCGGGGCGCTCAAGTCTGACAGGGGCGGGACGGCTCGTCGTCGCCTAAGCACAGGGCTGCCATCAGAAAGGACCAGCATGTTGCTCCTCAGCGATCACGCTGATCCTTTGGTTCAGTACAACACAACACATTCCCCGGGGTTCTCATAGAGGGGAAAGGGACGAAAATAAGAGTGTTATGCCGAGGAAGATTCTCATGTTATCCTGCGGAAGAGAGTTTGATTTAAATACCACATGTTTGGGCTTCTAGTCGGGTAGTCGGGCCAATCTCTACCCGCGTAGCCAACACCAGTGTTTGGTGACATGACGTTACAGGCTCCATCGCCAAAAGTTGCAGCCACAACTGCTGGGCGGCCCCACAAGGACACAGACGTCCACGGGTTCGTCTAACTTTCTTCTGGACGGTTTTCGAACACGTTTTTCCTTCCCTGGATCTCCCCTGTACTTTTGCCATCCTAGGACGACAGGCTCCTGGACCTGATGGCGAGTAGCTTCAGCCCTGAGATGGACCTCAAAGTCATATGTGAGACCCAGGGCCTTGGGGCTCATGCTAAGTAGCGCCGCAGGACCACATACACACATACCCATCCACGCGTCTATACGGACTGCGCCTAGCTCTGTTGCATAGATGCTGAAGCCGACACTTCATTTCCTTTCGTTCCTGCTTGCTCGACCTGGACTCGATCATCTACTCTCGTGTTTCGTTTCCCTGCCTAGGATCCTTCCCACAGACTTGGTCTTGGTGGACCGCCTCTAGGTAGGTACTTCACCTTGCTAGCTAGCAGGCTCTAAAACGCATGATGATGCCATGCTAGCTGACTTCTCATCTCCAGAGACAACGCGAGTGCCGTCGGCGTGCTCACACCAGGGGAGCTACGAGATGAGAAATTTAGAGCTCTTGGTTGGAGTACACTTCTAATACGGCATTAGTTTTGTCGTCAACAGCCCATGCCACAGCCCCGCTTACTCGAATTTGGCGGTATGCCACCGTATGCCGTTCTGAAAACTCCCCGAGCTCGCGGACCGTCATGCCGGTCCCTCGGCGTTTTGCAACTGTGATGTCGGTTGGCCCTGCCTGAGGCACAACTCTGAATCGGGCGGATATGGAAATCCTCTTGATGGCCACACATGCAGGAAGGCTCCCACCCTAGTGCGATATCCCGGCATCTCTTAGATGAACCCGATATGGGACGTGCTCATGCTTGAAGCATCAAGGGGCCAGTAATGGGACACGATCCTAGCCGCGGACTCCCCGCCGCACTCACGATGAGGAGTGGCAAGGGGCCACAGTCTGCGATATAAAAGGCTTCTTTTTCTCTCTATCTAGAAGACCAGCAGTCTCATCACCACTATTCTGCATTCCCACATTCGTTCATCCTTTGAGTCATCATTCCTTTCAATATGAAGTCTTTCGTTCTTTCGTTCACTATCTCAATGCTGAGCGCATCAGCTCTAGCCACTCCTTTGATTCACTCCAAGGCCCCTGGCCTCCAGCCTGACAGTCTCGTCCCACGCCAGGCAGTCCAGGTTCCTTGCGACAATGGCCCGACCTCTCGAAAGTGCTGGGGCGATTACTCCATAGACACGGACTACTATCGCACCGCTCCCAACACCAGACGCGTCAGCGAGCACTGGCTCTCTGTTCAGGAGGGCGAGTGCAACCAGGATGGCGTCAAGCGTTACTGTCAAACCTTCAACGGCACCATCCCGGGCCCTCTCATCACTGCGAACTGGGGCGATGAGGTGGTCATCCACGTCACGAACAACATGCAAACCAACGGAACGTCGATACACTGGCACGGCCTTCACATGAAGAACGCGGTCGAGTATGACGGCGTGCCCGGGGTGACGCAGTGCCCTATCCCACCAGGGAAGACCCTCACCTATAAGTTTCGGGCAACGCAGTACGGCTCGACATGGTATCACTCACATTTTTCGCTACAGTACGCCGATGGTTTGTTTGGACCTATGATCTTTAACGTATGTATGCATGAGGCCGAGCTACTCCCTGAAGTCCTCCTCACTCTTTTCCCGCTGTTCTCTGGGTCTAACCCAGAGTAGTAGCCTAAACTAATTTCGAGTTTATTACAGGGCCCTACTTCAGCAGACTACCATGAAGACCTGGGCGTCCTCTTCCTTAACGACTGGTTCCACGAGTCTGCATGGCGAGGATGGAGCACCCTGGGTAGCAAGGGTCGCCTGGTTCCCCCTCCCAATGGGTTGGTGAATGGCAGCAACACCTTCGACTGCGGCAAGGCTGCTCGTGGCGTAAACTGTGTTGGTGGAGGTAAAAAATTCGCCGCCAACTTCAAGGCCGGTAAGAAGCATCTTCTACGGTTGATAAACTCCTCCAACGATGCCCACTTCCAGTTCTCCATCGACGGCCATACCCTCCAAGTTGTTGCCAATGACTTGGTGCCCATCAAGCCCTACACGACGGACAGCATCCTTATTGCCATTGGCCAACGGTACGACGTGATCGTTGAGGCGAACGCGACCCCGGGGGATTACTGGTTGCGAAGTGGCTTTGCCTGTACGCCAAATGACGGGGTCGGTGCTGAAGTGACTGGCATTATCCGCTACGACCCAGCAAGCACTGCCGACCCCAAGTCAGAGTCCATCGTCAAGCTGCTCGGCGACTGCGGGGATGAGTCGGTCGAGAAGCTACAGCCTTGGTTGGAGGTTGACGTCACCAACGCAGTGGCGATGCAGAACACCAAGCTCGACACCAACCCTGACCGGAATGCCCCTTGGTTCCAGTGGACCCTCAACAGCAGCAGCCTTGTTCTTGACTGGCACGACCCTACTTTGGAGAAGATCTTCGATAAGGAGACCATCTTTCCGACTCGGTATAACGTCGTCAAAGCAGACGTGAGTTCTCTTGTGTTTGCTTTCTGTCAGCCACCGCCTGATTCACACCTGCTGGAAGGACCACGATTGGGGCTTCGATCCTGTTTCGCCGAGCTTCACTAACGGTTTACAGAGGACGAACACCGATGACAAGGTTCGTGAGTGGTATGTTCTAGTCATGAAGAACGATGCTTCCACCATCCCGTAAGTCGGCCACTTCCTACCTGTTCCACCATCCTCCTGGTGGCAAATAGCCTGCCTCCCCAGAACTGCCTCCGAGTATCACTCAAACAGATGGCTGACACCGCTCCCCAGGGCCGACCACCCCATCCACCTCCACGGCCACGACTTCTGGATCCTCTCCCAGAAGAGGACGGTCTGGGACGGGACGACGGACGGGTTCAACTTCAAGAATCCTCCTCGGCGCGACACGGCCACCCTCCCGCGCGGCGGCCATCTCGCCATCGCGTTCGAGCTGGACAACCCGGGCGCCTGGCTCATCCACTGCCACATAGCCTGGCACGCCAGCCAGGGCCTGTCGCTCGAGTTTGTCGAGAGCCAGACCAGGATCGCCGTCGACATGCCGGACCACGACGTCTTCAGGCAGATGTGCAGAGACTGGGACGCCGTGCCGCACCTGCATCACTCGGGCGACTCGGGTATCTGAGGGAGGTAGCCACTTTTTTGGGGTTGTTTTTTTTGGCCGTTTCGTCTTAGGTTTTTGTTTTACTTTGTTAATCTTATTGGAGCCTTTGGTCCACCGTGATTGTGGCTCGTTGTTCTTTTGCGATCTCAGTTTGCTTCTTTGATGTTTATCTCTTGTGGTCAGCCCAGATACGTCCTGTCTTCCTGTGGCGTTCATCCCCTTTGGCTTAGATTTCGAGGGTTTCACGCCTGGGGTGCTAGCCTTGCGACGAGATAGCCACCCCGTGGCTTTGAGAAGTACCTCATTTGGTGGGAGCGGGTTTTACTTCCTGGCTGGTTAGATGTTCTCCGGGTGTGGTGTATTTGATGGCCCATGCTGTCACTTTTCTTTTTTGGCTTGTGGCTTTGTGGTGCAGTACTCTTGCTCGGACACAAAATGTATATAGACTGGGTAAATAGATAGATGGAGGGGATACCGGGTTGTGACTTTTGCATTTGCTTTTGCCTGACATAGAAGGTTCGCAAGGTTGGCTTACACATGTATAGACTTTGATGGATGTTGGCAATTCCACCATGCCTTGGAGTTTTTAAATGCACTTGGGTCGGTCGTCGCAAGAAACTAGCAAAATATCCAGGGAGTCAACCTATATAAGGGATTCGTTGGCGCCCTCCTTGCCCAGCAGCGGCCCAGTGGCTGCTCAGTGGTTGCCGAGCGGCTGGACTCAGTGGGAGCGTCGCTCCCAAGCAGTCTTTCCAATGATCTCCCCAATGGTCCCCTCAGAGTCAAACTGGAATGTAGTTCTTAACCCAGTAGAGACTTCACATCTCCGTTCGCATCCGCGCCAGCTCCTTCTCAATAATACGCCAGGTAGCAGGACTCTGCATACCCATGATCCAGTAATTACCCCTTGCGTCCTTCCCAAGGATATTCACCACATGTCGCAGGAACGGGGGTGAGGTCAGCCCGAAGGAGTGATAACAAACAGGCTTGCCGGGCTTCGTGAACCGATCCTCGGGGCTCGCAGATCTCACGACTGCCGGAGAAAAGTCGACGATGTCCATGACCTTGGTCTTGGCCCAATTCGACACGGGCACCATGAGCGACCTCCGCTCGGCGACGACGAGGTCGTTCCCGGCCACGATGTGGCCGTGCATCAGCCGGAGCATGCCGAGGACCTGCTCTTCCCGCACCTGCGCCAGGATTGACGTGCGGAGGCGCGCCGCGACCCGGCCCAGCGGGGAGGTGAGGATCTCGCGCGCGGTCATGAAGGTGTAGCTGGGGAAGGCCATGTTCTGCACATAGGCGGCCGTGCCGTCCAGGAAGGAGGGCAGCCGATCCCGGCAGCTGAAGACGTTGATGATCGAGACTGGGCGTTTTGAGGCAGGGCCTAGCCGGGAGACGGTCATCCTTACCATCCAGGCTGTGAGGATGTCGCCGTCGCTCAGGAAGTCGGGCAGAGGCGCCGCCGCCACGGCGTCGGAAGCCGTCGGGGGCGGCGGCTGTTTGCGGGCCAGACGGAGGTCCTCGTCGGCCTCGTCCCGGAGGGCCTTGACGGCCCGCGCTGGGAGGAAAACGGTGCGCATCTTCATCCTCGCGCCGAAGATGAGCTCCCATATGAACCCGAGGATGAAGAGGAGCCTGCCGAATCCCGTGAGGATGTGGTCCTCCATCATCCACCTGCCACCGGTCGCCGCGCCCGAGCCCTTGTTGCCGGTCCGGTCGCCGGCCCGGGTCTTCGCGCTCGCGAGGGCGCCGGCGAGCGGGTCGTCACGACTCCCCAGCAGAGGCTGGACCTCGTCATCCCTGCCTGCGAGGACGCGCGTCCAGTTCTTCAGGAGGGCGTGCCGGCCCATCCCGTCGCACGATACGTGCGACCAGCTCAGCGAGACGAGGGACGCATCTGCAAATGTGACGACGTGCAGGGAGAACTGGGGAGCGTCCGACTGCACCCAGTCCTCGAGGCAGCGGGGCGCGCCGTCGTCGGTGCCTAGGGAGACGAAGTCATCGCCGCCGGCCTGGAGGGAGGGTTCGTCATCGTCGGTCTGGCGGGGGAGGCGGGACGCGAGGGGATGGGACGCGATTTCGGTGTCGCCAAGGTCGACGTGGGAGTAGCGCACTGCGGGGCGATCCGGGGTGAAGGTTTTCGGGACGTGGATTTCGAGCCTGTCGGCCAATGGGTTGAGGCGGATGCGACCGCCGAGTTTGCGCCAGCCCGGATGGTCGGAGATGAGTCTGGTGAGGGAATCGTGGAGCTTGTCTGGGTCGAGAATGTCGTCAAAGCGGAGGGTTACGCCGAGCGCAAGGGATCGGAGCGTCGGACTATCGTCGAAAATATGCACCGGGAGAACCTCATCTGTCGGGACTCTCGGAGGGGCTTGGCGGCTTCGCACGAAGAGGCTGGCCATGTTGGCGAGTTGGTGCGAGGCATGAAGGAATAATGGAAGCAGAGGACGGAGACGAGAAAGGGAGGAGGGCAGGCAAGCGGGTTTATCGGCTGCTCATCAATCCAGGATCCATCCGATTTCTGAATCCTTGGTAGTGAGTGGCCACGGGATGATGTTCTGCCGACAGACTCGCTAGAATTTTTACTCCTAAATGGGAGGAGGTCTAGGCTCAGTCCCACATTGATCGCCTTATCGTTCTGGGGGCATTCCTTGCTGAGTGCTAATGACGGGAGGTTGGCACGAACTAGCACGTGCTAGCGGGGTCCACCCACAGGCTAAGTCCCAGGGTCCAGGCAGCCTACCAGGATGGGCTGCAGTCACCACGTGTCGACGGCCCAGCAGCCAGAAGCGGTTATGAAAGAGGATTATGAGCGTATATTACATGTGTTTTATGTGAACAGATTCCTTCTACATTTGTATACCAGTAATAAATACGAAATAAACATTGACTAAGTTTATGACTATTCGCCTAATATAGAACCAAACTCCACACTCCAAAAAGGGGAAATGGGGAGAGAAGAAACAGATTAAAGATGAAAAATGAAAAACGAAAGAAAAACCACCAAAGAACTCGGCTCTATGAGTAATAGCTCTTCCAGCCAAGCTCGATCTTCGCGAACCACTTAATGTCCAAGTTTGCGCTCATCGCATTAGCCAGGTCCTCGATCGTGAGGTCGTCCGCCAACTTTCTCTGACCCCCCTTCTTGCTCGCCTGCCCAGCTGAAGGACCAGCAGGAGCAGCAGCCGGTATGCTTTTCTGCGGTGCTGGCTTTTGCTGTGCTGGCGCTGGCTTTGGCTTCTGGAGCTTGTTGGCCTTCCCCTGCGAAGACGAGGATGGCTTCGAGGAGCTGCTACCGCTGGCAGATGAGGCTCCTTTCCTGGCCCGCCTCAGCAGCCGGGCCCCGAGGGAAGACGACACACCCCTTTTGCCGCCCTTCTTTTTCTTGGGGAGTATTGTAAGCGTTTGCTTCCCTTTCCCGGAGTCGGATTTGCTGGGGGTCGTCGGGGGCGTCGACGATGAGCCGGCCTTCTCCTCTTTCTTCCCCCCGAGCTTGAGCTTGCCCTTCATTTTGTCGATTAGGCTCTGTTTCTTGGTGCTGCTACCTGAGCCTGCTGACCCTGGCCGGCTCCCCGCTGGAGGCGACCCTCTCCCACTTGGCTTCGTGGATGTGTCCGATGAGGTAGTCGATCCCGGCCGGCTTCCTGCAGGAGATGAGTTCCCTGGATATCTGCTGAATCTGTTCGTGGAGTCATACGGCGTTCTAAATGGTGGCAGCTCCTCAGGCGTGTACACTCCCTCCCAGTCGTCGGGGTTGAAGTAGCCCTTGGTTGGCGAGGTCGGAACATCAGGGAGCTTGCCCTTGTCCAGCGGATTTTTCTTGGGTGCATCAGGTGTTTTCGGGGTTCCCGGCCTGGAGGCAGATGGAGGCGTCACGGGCCCAGGTTTCTTGGTGGGCTTGTTGCTGCTTGACGTTCCTGGGCGGGGTGATAATGGTGTTTTTCTTGCGTGCGTGTCCGTGATCCTTCTCGACCAGTCCTTGAGGAAGCCTGGTATGAAGCGCATGCCAATACAAAGTCAGTACCCAATTATGGATGATTTCACATCTAACCCCGAAGCCAAGACCGTGTCGGGCATTCTCACCTTCTCCTTTCTTGTACGATCTCTCGGAGTGCACTTTGACCCACGCCCTAAATTGCTTCCCAAGCTCCAGTCGTTGGTATCCTTTCTGTGGATCGAGCCATGGATAATGCACCCTGTGTTGAGACTGATCAATGTTAGGGGGAGGAAAGTGTAATACGGTGCGGTTCTCCGAATGGGTGACAAATTACCTCGTGCATCCTTGAGAGTTCTGCCTCGATTCCATCACTATTAAAGCCAGTGAGCGTTAGTCAGTATAGCCCTTTCGTCTGGTTGGCTTGTCAGGAGATTGGACTTACAAAGCATCGGCGATTCGGTCCAGCTGTGTCTGAAATAGTTGCTTGACATCTTTTTGAATCATCTGAATCGGATGGTTTGGTTATTCGTTGTTCAACGAGATCTAGACCCTCTTGATTCGTGGTCGAGGACTAGATATGCTAATTTGCCACGGTGTCTTGGGGTCCTTACGTATTCCATAGCCAACGCGGTGTGTTTCACTGCATCAATAGCCTTGATAACCGTCGCGGGGTTTGCAAGGTACGCCTTCATCGTCTCGTCAGACCTGATGTGGTTATACTGAGGACCCCACATGCTAGTCCGGGGGCTCACGTATTAGTCTGTTGCCATCTAGATGGCCATGGCGAAGACTGCAGAGAGAAGAATAAGATGGATGATGGGACTTACTATTGCTTCATTCCATTGGTCTGGAAATCAAGGAGGACGAGTTCACTGGTAAAATGGCCCTGGTTTGGGATGAGGTTCGGGAGTATGTTGATGGGAAAGTCCTTGATCCCCTGGATCAGCACTTTGCGCTCGTCTGGCCCCCATTTCCCCCACCAAACGGACAGGTACTGACAGAAGCTCAACTGCTGAGCTCCAGCCAGGTCCTTGACCTTCGAAAGTCCTGTTGCTTTGATGCTGTTGAGCCCGCCCGCACGAATGGGATTGTCGTATTGGCCGGAGCTGTATGCCTTCTTCGTTTTCGTGTCTTGGATTTGGTCGAGTGTCCCGAGGAAGCCTTTCTCTCCCGTCAGTACTTGCCATTCTAGGATATGTTCGGCGCCGTAGTATTTGGAATTTTTGGAGTCGGGCTTTGCCTGGCTGATCCCGAAGCTGTAGTCTCTGTCATCAGCCCAGTTCAGTGGGTGGAATGTCTTGACATTCACTCTGTCCTTGATCAGGTCTCCAGAGGAGGGAAACTTGATGCCGATGACATCAATCTTTGGGCTGCAGAAGGAGAAAGGCTTCTTTGCAGACACACGCTTCCTGAGAGGCAGGAAGTCCTCAGTGCCCAGGGAGCCGTTGTGGGACAGAAGTGGCATGCAGAAGGCACCTAGAAGGGGCAAGGCATGTACGGCGGCCAGCACGATGGCGAAGCGCGCCATGACGAGGGAGGGAATTTATTGTTGAGGCTGTGGGAACAGCAGGCGGTCGATAATTGGGGGGTGGTAGGATATCAAGCCTTCGAATCGAATAATTAGGGGAAGCCTTGGTGAGGATCACACAACTTGCCAGTCCTTATCTCAGGCGGTAGCCAGCCCTTTATTGTCCGCCGTTTGCGACAAGTAATACCATGATTCTAATCCCAAACGGCAGACATGGCGCGCTGACTGCGCCTGAGGAGAGGTGACAATGATCAACTGACTGTGGTAGTGGCCTCATAGGCGGCTCCTTACTAGCGATTGCTACCCCATCATGTTGAGGGCAAACGATCGCATTCATCGCAGGGGGTGACACGAAGACTGAGCAGTACAATGAGAAAAAAATCAATGTCTGAACTGTCGCCCTATTCGGGAAGTCCTTCACTCGTACGCGTGGTCCTGTATTGTCTGGTTTATTGCCAATGAGATGGTGCACGCAGCTTACTCTCTGCATTGTTGTTGGTTGGCGTTGTTCGAGCTAGATATGGTTTAATGAGCAGACTTATGTGTAATCCGTTGGTATTTTTGTCTGGGGAAGCCGGATGGGGGCTAGAGGGAGCTGAGCCACCTTGCGCGCCCCGAACGACTCTTTTCTTTTGGATGTCATATTGGTGTGCAAGCCACCCAACATCACATTTCAAATTTATCCCATCAAGAGAATCGAGGCACCCAACCGTGTTGCAAACCCCTTTGGCCCATCCAAGTCTCGCTGTCTCTTTCGCACCATTTACCAATCCATTCTGTCTCCATTCCACGATCACCGACCGTCACCCACCATGGCTTTTAATTGGGAACGTCGCATGCAGAGTTGGGACGTCAATCCTCAACTGCACTCTCGCTTTTTTGTTGTTTTCCCCATGGAAATCCGCCTCGACGTCTACCGTCACGCACTACAAGCAACCATCTTCGTCGACCCTGCTTCGCTCACGAACCACGACTATCGCGTCAGATACGATCACAACGGTGACGACGACGGAGTCATTTCGGACCTCGCGAAAATGGCCGAGATCTCTAGACTTCAGGTCTATGGTCTTTATCACTTAATCAATCTTCGAGATTGGTTTGATCCGGCTCACGCGCCTCGGCCTGGACACGTCGGCCGACCGCGTCTCTCGCCTAAGCTACTTCTCACTTGCCGACGTTTCTTCATCGAAGCACGACCTTTGTTCATTGAGACTACCCGCTGCTTCTGGTGGAGATGTGCGAGTCCGCCGCATCCTTGCCAGGGCCAGGTCTCTGATCCACGACAGTGGCGGGCCTCCAGGAGGAGGTGGGAGCGTCAATTCGCCAAGGTCCATCTCTTTTGCGCAGTTACAAATTTTAATGAGGCGCTACACGCCGAGCGACACTTCTTGCGTAGAGTGGAGCATCTGCGGATTACCGTTCGAAAGGACGACTGGACTGTTCGGGGTGTCTGTTTGATCGGACGCTACCGCGCTCGGCATGACTCTCCTCTTCTCATCAATCCGCTGGGATGCCTCGAGGACAAAGATAAATTTCACCTGGCTGCCTCGACTCCTACCCATCAGGTTTTGCTCGGTACGAGCCCCATCAATGCTAGGAACTACCGGACCTTCAATTGGTTCGGAATGGAAGGGGCAATGAAGGCTACCGAGAGCTTCAACCTACCAGGGCCAGCAGTCGGGACGCCTGCGGCATCGTTATCGTCACCGCCATCGTCACCGTCGCCGTCGTCGCCCCCTTCGAGCTCGAGGCCCAGCTGGCTGCCCCCATTGGTTCAGTTTGTCCGTGGGATGTGGGCACGTGAGTTTGTCAACATGCCCCGCATCAAAACCTTCACCATGGACTTTGACACCACCGAGGATCGGCGTGAGGAGCTAGCAACCATTGTCGAGTGGGCGATCAGGACGTGGCGCTTCCCTCTCAACCCAAATCACGCGGGTTACCATTATCTCTCGGCCGATGGCAACCCGGTCCAGAAGATGTCATGGCGCGGGACATATGCCCATTGGGACAATCTGTGCCTCGTCTGCAAGAGGACTCTAGAGTCTGGCGATCCTGACCGCTGGGAGTGCGAGGGGCATCGGAATGCTCGAGAGAAGTTCACGAAAGGGCTTGGACCGAGAATGTACACATGGACGGTGACTTGGACACCGAGGAGGCACGACGGGCCCGAAGTCTACCCTTATCAGAGCTCTGGCTGTCTTGAGGTTGCTGAACATGATATTCAGAACGACCGGGATGACTCCGGGGTTAGTTCCGACGAGGACGAAGACGAGGTTGAGGAGGACGAAGGCGAAGCTGAAGAGGAGAAGCCGGCCTCGAGGGAGCGAATGTGCACTAGGATGTGCGGACTCATGTAGCAAGACGGGCGTCTGCAACGTGTGCATGTCACACACGTGGCAAAGTTTCCTATGCGGTGCGCTGCTTCCTGGGCTCTCGCTGTGACCTAATATTGTACAACACAATGAGGCATGCTACGAGTTGGACCACTGATGGGTTTTACCCATCCCAGCAGGTTGGCTCTAAGGAGGGCGGCTCAATTTCTTTTATAGGTAGTGTCTCCAAACCAATGTCTTAATTAATTCCGATTCTCCTCAGGACTCCCGACTGACGAAATCATCCCCAAACAAGCGCAGGCATTTTGTAACAACACCAACCCCAACCCCAGCCCCCAATCCCTATACCAACTCCCCGCGCCCAAGCTGACTTGCCATGCTCTCATTGCTCCGCCGGGCTGTCCCTCCTCAACAAGAAAAGAAAGGACAAGCCATTGCCGCTTGTCGGGCCCTACGACTCGACCGGGGTCCAGCCCGCCCGCTCACTGCTCGTCCTTGTCCGCCTTGGCGGGCGAGAGGGCGATGTAGGCCGCGCTGGCGCTGTGCATGACGGAGTCGTACCAGCTGTCGAAGCCCCAGGCGAAGCCGGCCGTGGTGGCCAGGCCCGTGCTGAGGCGCAGGCGCAGGTTCCTGCCGGCCTCGAAGCTGAAGCCGCTGATGGCCGTGAAGATCTGAGGAGCCCTGTGGAAGCCGACGCCGCCGAAGTCGACCGCCCCGGCGTTCTCCAGGCCCGGGACGTCGTCCGTGCTGAACGCGCCGCCGGACATGCCCTCCTTGCCCTCGGGGAAGGCGACCCAGGCCACGGTCGCGCCGCGGAGGTCGACGCCCTGGCTGGCCTCGAGGCTCAGCTTGAACTTGAAGGGGGAGGCCTCGGTCGCGGCCGCCTTGATTGACCAGGGGCTGTCCTTGCCCAGCTCGAACGCTGTCAGGAAGGCCACCACCGTGGGCGGGTCGTTGCTGTCGAAGCGGGACTCGAACGTGACCGTCTTGGTCCCTGCGGAGGCGAAGTCCACCTGACCGACCAGGATGTCAGTCTCCTTGGCGGCGACCTCGAGCCAGGAGGCACCGGCCGAGTAAAGGCGCGTCGAGGGTTTGGAGGTGATGGCCATGGTGAAGTTGTCCCTGACGACCTCTTCGGCCGCGGCGGCGACGGAGAGGTCGCTGCCGGCGTCGATGTCCAGCCAGGAGAGGCCGACGGCCAGGCGGGGCGGCTCCGGGTAGACGGGCGTGAAGCCGATGGTGGAGCTGTCGCGGCCGGTGCCCTGGGCATCCCAGGCGCGCACCTGCATGGTGTTGAAGGTGCCCACGTCGCCGTAGTTGGGCGGGTAGACGGTGCCGATGAACTCCTTGTCCCGCTTGGAAAGCTGGGTGTTGTTGTTGGTCGCCGACCCCGTGCCGGGCATGAACCACTCCCGTGGGAAGGAGTAGCACATGATAGACGTGGCGTCGAAGTCGGTCGCCGTGACGTCGTGGGCCTTCAGGCGGTTGAGCACGTTGTGGTCAACCACCTCCTTCGGCCAGTTGTTGGGCGGGCCGCCCAGGTCCTCGTAGACCACCTTTTCGTTCCACACGAAGGTGGCCATGGGGGACTGGTGCTCATGCTCGCAGCCGATGGCGTGGCCGAACTCGTGGAGGGCGACGCGGCGGATCTCCACATCAGTGGCACGGGTAGCGTCCAGGTTCATCGTCTTCATGTTCTGCGGGATGCCGAGGTTGTCCGTGCCCAGGTACGAGTAGTGACCGTCGCCCCTCTCGAAGTCGACCCGGATGTGGGACTTGTCGGGCGCGTCATCGGCGAGCCATTCAAAGTTGATGTTGGCATAGTACGTCCACGTCTCGGCGTACTTGCGCACCTTTGCTCGGAGCGTCTCATTGCCCGAGAGGAATTTGACCTTGAGGGTCCGGCCGGCCGCCCAGTACTTGGACACGTTGGCCACGAGGGAGGAGGGCAGTGCATGGCCCGGCTTGGGCACCTCACCCAGGATGGCATCAGGGGTGGCAGATGTGAAGGGGCCGCCCGCATGCGTTCCATTGGACGGGTTCTCCTCGATGGCGGCCTGGAGGGCTGCGTGGAGTTGATCGTCAGAGGGGTATCGCTGGATGCAGCAGAAGTCCCCGACGGTTTCTTGAGGCGTGCTAGACTCTTCCGACATTGTTGGCCTGGAAGGAAGTGAGCAATGTGTTTTGCGCTGAGGGGAGAGAGGGGATTGTGTTTTGTGTGTAACTTGGAGCCGGAGTAATTAGGTTTGAGATCTTGAGATTGCAGCGAGCCAGTGGTGAGGCACGGCGCAAGCAAATGGATGTTGATAACGGTGGTAGAGTGATGGCATATTTATATATCTGGGAGATCTACTATGGGTGATGGCTGCTTCTGTGTCTCTATTGCCTGCCCTTGAACAGTCGAACTTACGTGCTTTCTTCTTAGTGGTCCGTGGCCGCTTTAGTTCAGCTGAAAGACTAGAGACTTGGCACCACGCCTCCACGATGTGCTGGCCTTACCGCTTCTGTCAGTTTTGGAGGTAAGGCTGCCCTATAATTGGGGCGGGGTAGCTCGTTTACTGCTGAAAATATGCATGACTTTCCCAACACATTGCTCCAGACCCTTCTAGGCCCAGGTGGCTTTCCCCCAGGAGGTAATACTTACCCGCGATAGGGCAAGTTACGACGTGAGCTATGCAACCGTTGCCTCACCTGATCTCATGAGCATTGTGGCGTCCATGGCATCAATAATTTAGTGGCAGACAATAATACTAGACCTTTTGCGGAAGCGTCCTATATCAGTCTAGCAACGTCTTGATGTTGCGGTCAGGAAGCTCCAATGAAGGGATAGAGGGGCCCGGCATCTCAATTAGTAGGACCAGAACATAGGTGTTAAGCGGCACCTGTTGTTGCAAAACTGGGTTCGAACTCGCTAATGCAGTCTCCCGCAGGACACAGCCCCCAACGCTTAACCTTTTCTCGACCTACAGGTAGCCGCTGGATCAGCCCTACGAGTTTGTCGACCAATGAAAAGCACCCGCGCAAGTGATCGCAAGACTTGCACGTTTCAACTAATGTCATTGCTTCCATGGTACTCTTTCTAACTCCTTAACCACACCGTGCCTGTGATAAGCGAGTAAGCAGCTAGTCTGTCAAGCCTTCCGGCACTGGCCCCAAACGGCCGTACCAAGTCTGATGACTCTAATAGCAGGAGTCCCGGCGAGGCTAGCTCTCGGAGCTCCGATGGGACATGAAGAGTCTCGTTAGGTGCAGTCGGGACACTCTGAACGACTTTTGAAGCGTGATGTTGCCAATATTATTCGAATCGCTCCCTCTGTCCAAGGGCAGTTAAGCTCATTCACAGGGCTGGCACGGGTCCAGAAGGCATGCCGCCTTACAGATCACCCAGTTAGGAAAGCGTTCATGGCACATCACAGTAATGAGCCTCGTGCTCATAGTCTGTTTGAGGGTAATTAGGGACACAATTGACCGTACAATCGTACGGAGAGAACGCGATGCAGATTGGTGTCTAGGCTAAACGGAGGAGGGTGTAAACGGGCCCAAATTCCCGGTTTGCCGGAATTGGGGATGTACAGAGGGCGCAAGTGCAGGCCGAGGCAATTGAAATCCCGTCAGATCAATCAGACGGGTCTGAATTACCTAGTGACGGAGAATTATGTATTATAGTCGCCTAGGGCGTTATCAATTGCGAGTTGAGTATTATAGGGTGTTAATTGTGGGGATTGTTTTTTCAGGGTGCCCAAAGACAGGGGGTGCCCAAAGGAGGATGTTTTGACTTACATAAACCATATAATTATCATAATTTTATAGTAACTAATTAATTATGGGATATCTCCAAAATATCTAGGCAGTTTCTTTTGATACATCCCGGAATCTCAATATGTATATAGAGATGCATCAGCTGTGGTACTCGTAGCCGCGATCTTCTTATTCTCCCGTACTAGCATCCAGCGCATAACCCATACCGACACGTCACAGCAGACGGAAAACCCAGCCACGGAGGACAATGCCATCACGAAATAAGGCCCATTCTTCCCCAGCTAGAGGTAAGGGTAGTAGGTGTGCGCTAAGCTAGCAGTCACATTGACGATAGAGATAGCAGCCACCTTCTCAAGCGTCTGGGAGAGCGTGCTGCTCACCCAGCCCAGGATGACGAGCCCGACCGCGTAGGTGCCCGTAGTGTAGATGAACGCGGCAGCGTAGCATAGGGCCAGCCCGCTCGCCGCGTTGAGTGTGAGGTTGAGCACGAAGCCCACGATAGACAAAGCCATGCCGAGCGTGATGTGCCAGGTGCGCTCGTTGAAACGCCCGCTCGAGAAGGCGATGGCCACCGTCGCCAGGCTGGAGAGGAAGTAAGGCGGGGTTGTGAGGAGGAGCGAGATGGTTCGTGTGAAACCGCTCCGATATCGAGGTCTTATGTCAGTAATAATCCCTATGATGCAGATGTGGTAGACTTTTGGGTTTGTGGGGGTAGGGTGGCGACTGGCTGAGCGGACGATTGCTCACATGGACTTTATGAGCGTGGGGAAAAAGTGGGTGAAGGAGCCGGCAGAGACGTGCATGTTCTGCATCACGCAGAATACCCACGTGCGGGATCCATGAAGGCATTTTTAAAGCCTTCCCAGGTGGATCCGCTACCTTGGTGGTCGACCGTGTCTCGGCGGATGCGTTCGACGGCCAGATTCCGCTCCTCCGGGGTGAGCCAAGGCGTCCAGGATGGGTTGTCAGGGATGAAGAAGAAGCCTAATATTGCGACAGTGACAGTGGCTGCAGAATCAAATATGAAGAGCCTGAGGACAGGGGAAGGTTGATGATTTGTGGATTAGCTTTCTTTTCCCTGAAGCCCGCGTTTAGTAATTATCCCTTTGCACTTCAGTCCCTGGAATAACCTTACCATCGCCATCCCGGCAGCCCTGCTGTCGTGTGCATTGACTTGAACACCGCTGCGGCTATTAGCCCGGCGAATGCCGTGCTGATGAACATGGCGGTCATGAGGATCGAGATGCGGGTCGCAAGTTCTTGCGGACGTAGTATGTGGAAAGCAGGTAGATCGCTCCCGGGAAGAATGGCTGTGCGTGTGCACTCAACCGCATGTCAGCTCTTCGTCTCAAAGAGGCTACGGTAAATGGAGAAGCGGGCATCAGGACGCACCGCTTCGACGAAGCCCAGGAAAAAGCGGCAGGCCAACAGCCCACGGTAATTGGTGACGGCCGCCGTGGCGCCTGACACTGGTGCCCACTCAAGCATGCAGAGCGAGAGAAAGATAGATGGCCGCGTTCGGGTCATGAACATGTTAGTGGGTCCTTCCAAGGGGTCGGTGGGAGCGGGAGTTAGATTCATGTCCTTAGGCTCAAGAGCGGCCCGTAGCCTCCTGCGTGAGACTAGACTTGTTCGAAAGTACCCTGCATCAGGAGGTACCCGATAAAAAGAATGCTGATCGCCGTGTTGAACTCGACGCCCTTTAGGCCCAACTCAGCTTCCAACCCGTCCAGCCGGGCTTGAGGGAACGCGTTCCGCTCAAGATAGTTGAGGAAGTACATCCCGAACAAAATCGGCTGGTGTGAGGGACAATTTTCAATTAATTACTGTGCGTCCTAATGTGGATGGTGGAACCTTATTGGGCCAATTTCCTTACAATGATCTTTCTGTCTAGCTTCCTGACCAGAGCCTTCTCCTCGTTAGACTCTGTTGTCTCTCGCAATGCGCCCTCCTTAATATCTTGCGACTCATCATCTCGTGCTAAACACGTTATCTTTGACTCTCCGTTCACAGGGCTTGGGATCAAGACCGTCATCGCTGTCCTTTAGTGGACTGAGGGCCTGACTGGAGGTAATAGGTAATTATAGGTGGAGGATAGCGGCTTCAGGTCAGAAACCGAGCTATCGGCTGTGAAGGTCGGCCCTTGCGACCACAGCTATCTGGTTCGTTGGGGGTGAGCCTATGGCTGTGCTCGAACGACACAGTTTTAGCCTCGATGCGGGAGCTTCTGGAAAGCTGCGAAGTCAAGCTAGGTAGGCTTGAGATGTCTTGATGAACATTGGGCATGTTCGGCGAGATTTGGTACCT
Source organism: Pseudohalonectria lignicola (assembly GCA_003049395.1). Taxonomy (NCBI): domain Eukaryota; kingdom Fungi; phylum Ascomycota; class Sordariomycetes; order Magnaporthales; family Ophioceraceae; genus Pseudohalonectria; species Pseudohalonectria lignicola. The sequence goes on from PYSP01000223.1 coordinate 50,986, forward strand.
GGTAGGTAATTAGCCTGATACTGACGTCGGTCAATCGATGACAGAATTGCCGTGGCGAAAGAGTGCGCAGGCTCGATCAAGTACGTGGATCAGATTCCGAAGTATTCTGTGAAATGTAATTTTGGTTCCCTTCTAGACTCCTCCGAAAGTGAGCTTGAGTTCATTAGAAGGTTAGGTTGATCGACCTTATGCTTCCTTGTTGACGCCACGACCATGTTGGTTCTCAGCTTCGTGCCGTTGACCTGGGTGCGTTGTCACCTGTAGAACGCAGAGTCGTGTCTCTCTTAAAGATGTAATTACAGAGAATACGATGTTGGTAGGGAATGAGCGGTCCTTGATGCTCTTGAGTATCTCCTGCTGCATTCGGGCGAAAGCCGTGGAGCCCTCGTCGTACAACAGAGACATGAAGATGTGGATAATCCCCAGCAGGCAGTCCGCTCTGTCATCTGCTCTCCTTTTTCTCAAAACAGGACCGAAAGGCATCGAGAGAGACTCAACGATGGAAATGATGGGCAACATGGTCAGATGAACCAAACTCAGCCTCATATATCCGAAGAACTGAATTCTCTTGGCGCAACGTCGATTTCATTACAACTACCTTTGTGTGAATCGCAGCGACCAGTGACCACTGCACGAGATAAATCCCAATCGAGCATTGAGCAAAGTATTAACCCCAAGTCGTTGCCACGTTGGAATCCATTCATCCCCCGTGCGGCATGCCCCGAGTTAACTAAGCCCACCTCACACAAACTGAATATTGCCAAAGAAGGGCGTCATGTGGAAGTTGGCCTGGTCCGTGGGGTTCCACGCTCCGAGGCCTTGGTCGGGGAAGGTTGTCGGCGACGTGATGGTCCGGAAGAAGTTCATCCTCCACTTGGTGCCCTTCGCCTTGCCGTTGTCGACGTTGAACAGGCCCAGAGGGATCCGCGCCTTCGAGACCCACTTCTTGGCGGCGCGGTCGAGGGCGGTCTCGGCTGTCAAGCCGTCGGTGAGGGGGGCCTGCAGGAAGGCTACGTCCATCGGCGCCCCCGGTGCTCGGACCTTGGACGGGTTGAAGATGAAGGCCTGGAAGGTGACGTTGTTTGGGCTTACCTCGAACTCGAGGTAGGTCTGCGGGTCGCCCGTGCCCAAGGAGATAAAGGCCTCCATGACCTCGTAGGCCCAGATCGGGTCGTTGGTGGTGTGGCTCGCATTGTAGAAGAAGTTGGTCTCGTTATACGCCGTGAAGGTGATGGCGATGGCGCTGTCGTCGTAGCAGACGTCCACTTGGGTGAGGGGGAACGCCGTCTTGTCCGGCACCGACTTGTCATACTTGACCGTGCCGACGTTGGGGCAGGCAGGCACCTTCAAGCTGGGGACCTTGGACGTCGCCAAGACAGGCACAAGGACAGCAGCCGTCGCTGCGAGCAGAGTTGAGCTAAACAGCATCTTGAGGGTGATGGTGGCCTCGGGAGGTTTTGAGATGGACCGGTCTGTGTCTATTCCCTGGTATATGCGATCTCGAGACACTACAAGCAGTCAGCTGTCGCCCTGGGATTCCTTGAATTGCCATGTTTTCTTGGTCTATCCCATATTTATGTTCATTTTTGATCGATCAGCGGGACAGTGATATGGTACTGGCAGTCTGCTACCTGCCAAGGCGGACCTCTCCTAACATGGGATGACGGGCAAGGCGGGGTCATTTTGCTCGACTCTGCCGGCAATATTAGCAGTACGGCGATGGGTTGTTGGGTGGGATTTCGGGTGGGATTTAGGATTTGGTCCCATGGAGAAGTGAGAACTTTAGAAGTCAACGTTGCAATTCTGCTGGAACCAGTCAGTCCGCTGCATCACAGCCCCGACCACCTCGCTGGGAATCTGATGAATGGAAGACCCGGAAATGAGATGAGAAAGCGGACAAAAAGGGGGTGACCGAATTGGCCAACAACGACCTTCCAACTCGAGCCGAAGCATGCGACGAAAACACGAAAAGTCCGAGCTATGGCACATACTGGCGCGTAATCTTCAACGCCATTGGTGAATTCCAGTCCATGATGCAACGTGTGACAGCGTACCAACTACAAGCAAGGCAGCGCGTTTGTTATTTGTGCCCGGCTCGACAAATTGATTCCAATCAGTACGCAATCCAGGACCCCATAACCTAATGCCGGGAAGCCACACTCAATCTTTCGACGACAAACAATTAAAGTTGGCAATGAGGTGCCGTTTACAATACTGCGATTGGCCCCGACAGACAAATCTTCGTCCTTACGCCATGGGTTATTCACTGTTTACCCTCCCCAACACTCTTCCAAACCTGGGGAGACACTCCGGTTCTAGACGCGTGGCACAAACTAGCCATCCATAAGTCTGCCAGGCCCAGAACTGCGGGATCTTGCAGGGTCCGATCTACTGCACGGCCCGGATTGATTGAGGCCTAAATAACAGGCGAATCCTTCGACTTGCCTCGCAGGATTTTTACCGAGCATGAATTATCCACTACGTATTACCGACGCGTATGTCCGATCTCATTTATTTCAATCTGTACGGAGTACCAACCACCAGACGCGTCGCCGCCACCTCCCGACGACCTGCGTGCTAACGGCACCTTCATCCGCTCCTCTTGAGCCCGCCGACCCTCCTAGATCGGAAGCAGCAACACCCATTTTAACGGTGTTGTATCCCGCCCTCCAACCTCACCTACCCTACCACCTTTTCGATCGGCCTAGAAAGCGTAGGGCCTGTGCGGACTGCGCGACGTGCGACAGATCCGACAGGGCAATTCGCGCCTTCCCGCTAGCTTGGCTTCCTAGCGAGTCCCGGAGCCGGCTGTTAGAACTTCTTCGCCTCCCCAGCAGGCCCACAGTCTAGGCAACACGCTTTGCGCGCACCAGCAGTAGAGCGGGTGGCCGCTCGTGTCCATGGCCGCGGCCCGCGATAACCCGCGCCTTGTGTGTGGGATAGGATCGAGACGAGACCTTCGACCTTTCCGCACGCGAAACTGCGGAGGACATTTGATTGACTCTGTGATGCAGGCGCTGCAAGGCGGGTTTTAGCTCGTACAGGCTGGCCAAGCCTCTGGGGCCGCTGCTGGTTTCCCCTCTGGTCTGTCCATGACGATATGTGCATGTCGTCGTGGGTGATGAGATGAGTTGGTTAGAGCTAGGCGAGACGACGAGTGATGTTGTGCTCAAAAATGGGCCCTCGCAGTCTTAACCACATTGGCAAAATATGAATCCACACCTAGGCAGTTACCATTTGGGCAGAGGTGCTTATATAATTATAGGCCATGTCTCGCCATAACAAGTGATCCCCTATACGGGATCGTCTTACATATAGGTTGCATGTAGCCGTCGCGGCAGTGAATGAGTAATTACATTGCCAAGTTGCAGATGCTAGTGTAGTCGAGTTACCACTGTCATCATCTGTGCCATGCTGGTCGTTGTGTTTGTTTTGAGAGAAAGGCTTCGGCTAACTTAAAGGTTAAGGCCGGGTCAAGGTCACTCCGTTTGGCCCCCAGTATTGCACCACAAACCGTAAGCTAGCCCCCGGTCAGCTTGAGAGAGGATACAGCCTGTGGGAAAGATGGCTGTATTAACCTAGGTCCTGAAGGAGCCTGGAGAAAATCGGAGGTGGGCTGTTTATAGGCACTGGAGGGGCGGTCACGTGAGGGATTTGTCACAGTGCTGTTTCAAGGAGCATGGTTATCTTGCCGCGAAGCAAGCAAACACACCCTCGTCCGCAACTCCCCCCTCCCACCATCCCCGCAGTCCCATCATAATCCAACTGTGCTCGTTTGCGTCCTCCATTTACCATTTTCGTGTTTTCTTAATTTTTATACTCGATCCATAGTTCATATGTCTCTACATCTTTATAGCCATCCAAAAGGAGAACAAAGACTATGAACACTTCTTTGCCACGATGACTATATGCCAATGAGAGATCATTAATCTAAAAGAGCGGCCATCAAGATGCGGACAAGATCTAGCTACTTAATGTGCTCAGACCTCTCAGCCAAGCGAATGAAAACTAAGCTTCATGCGCCGTTTCGAGTTACGGCAGATAGACATAACCGTGCGGCGTTTCTGGCATTGAATTATAGGCTTATCGTATGCCGAAGATGCCTCGACGCACCAGGGGTACATCCCAGTACGGATGCTAGGCCATGCCTTTGACTGACACGAATCAGGCAGGCGAAAGGGGACATATGGGCCAGATGGCATTGCGAACAGCCTTCTAGCAGTTCTGCTTCTTGACGATGGTGTTCCACCCTGAGGACTGGCTGCGGAAGACATGCCCCAGGAGAGAGTATACCCAGTCGGTCCACTGGTACTCGCACTCTCCGACGATGTCGTACACGTCCCCAATGAGGTTGCCGCACCACACGCTGATGGGGGAAGGGTTCTGCAGCCAAGATCAGTACTGTTTGTCAGCGATGCCGTTGGTGAGATGACGTTGGGTCGTATGTGCAGAGTCTGTCTGTACTCACGTCGTTGCAGAGGAAGATTCCACAGCCGTGAGAACAACTGCATCGTGCGCAGCCGCCCCATCCTACCGGGAGCCGCAATAGCCGTTCATATTGGCTAGGTAGTTGAGGCCCTCTGCGCATTGGGTCCACCAGTTAGCCCCTTCGCCGCCATGCGCTCCCCGTAACCCGGGAAGTTCCAGGGGTTGTAGGAGGGATTCTTCTCCAGGATCTGGTTGTAGGTGGACTCAGGTGTGCCGGAGAGAGTGACGTTGGGGCCGCCGACGGTGAGCGAGTCTACAAAGGTCATGGCGACGGCATCGGCCACCTCCCGCTCGGTCATTTAGCTAGCTAAGCAGAGGGAAACGGAAAAAACCTGTTGATATAGAGAGTGTCAGGGCAGCGATTCGTAATTTCACACCACACGTAGGTTCTTGATACCAGCTTGTGGCAGGGGTCGATAGCCTTGATGCGTGAGAAGGGACTGGGTTGCGGCTGCTTACCCCTGAAACCGCCGTAGCGAGGATTGCAGCAACGTTAAGCTTCATCATCACTAGGATGGTTCAGACTGCTAGCTTGTGTTGCAGTGGCTTTGTAGACACGGAAACCCAAGGTGTTCTGAGGAGCGGAGAGAGTGATAGAGATGAGAACACTCCCTGAACTTGAGCGAACAAGAAGAAATCGTCTCTATTTGCACACACCCTCACACCGGACCCAAACGCATCTAGAAGACTCAGGCGGGATCCCCCTAGGCCCTTCTACAAGCTAGGTAAAGCCTCAGTAGGCCGTCCTGGAAATCAAATCGAGAACAGAACCGAGCTGATAGCACCCCTAACTCACTATCTAGACTCTGATTCGCACAAATTTTGCTTTTAGGAACTCGCCATGTAGCTCTAGCCCATTGTAGGGTGGTAATGCCCAACCGAGCGCGTGAGTGTTTGTTAGTTGGACCATCATACTAGCTTAATGTATAGCAGTTAGGAATATGTGCAGCTCCGTATCTGCAATTAGGAAACCCTTAGTATAGCCCCATTGCCCTCGTATCATTTGTATTCGTGAGCCTAGTCATATCTGTAAGGCCGGCTGTAGTCGTGGTCAGGTTAGCTATATTCGTGAGGCCGCTTATACGTAATTATATTTATTTTACTGAGAACTGCTGCTTACGATGGAGTACTACCTTCCTAATTAAGTGACTCTGTAAGGCGAGGCCATCCGCCTTAAAGGCCTAGATATTGTACAGCCCCAGGGAAGGTCCTAGACCCGCGTGAGAAACTTGCTAGGCAAAATCAGGAGGGGATGTAGCGTCCCTTGCATGACATCGCCCTCCGACGGTGCCTTTACCGCCTTACCTCTGATATCTCAACGTACCTTAGTTCTTAGATCAAGACAACCAGCAATCAGCCACGGTCTATCGTTGCACCTCTTTAAAGGGCGGAAAGAGTAAAGGCTGGATCGTGCGAGATTGGGGTTGACTGACACGGCAGGATTTCGGCGGGTGACATAACACGGCAACAAAACACGGCACCAACAAGGCTTGGACCGCCCCGCTTCAATTTAACGTGGCTGACCTTGCCCCAAGCATTACCATCACTAGGTAGTTCACTACAACTCATTGTGTGACCATGTTGTGAAGACCACGCGTATGCATGGAACCTCTGGGAGGCGTTTTTGGGGCACAGGAGCCTTCGTAGAACCGTAAGAGAGTGGCTAATGCAGCCGAACATCGATAAATCGGGAAAATTCGACCGTAATGAGTTAAACGCAGAGCAGCTTTGTAGATGGGTAGATAGGCACTCGGGGTCGGTAATTCCAGGCCAGTCCCAGTCAGCCCGACGGGCGGAGAGAACATAAGGCTGTCGCCGCCGCCACACCCTAACTGGATGTGTCCCTTGAAAACAATTGGCATCTGAGTCTTCCTTGTCCGTGAAAGTGGTATCAGCATTGGTCTAAACGTCTCATGGCCGCACCTATCGAAAGGCATTCGAATCGAAGATTAGCACGGCACGACTGGCAAGCTTGATGGTGTGGGCATCGGCAAGCTCAGCGGCGTCCGTCGGAGGTAGGGTTGTTGTCGTGACCTAAAGTCTCAACTTGGATATAAACGACCTTGGGTTAGTTGCAGGCGTGGTGGAGCTTCGCGCCTTTGTCTGGGAGGTGTAAGGGTCCTAATTCTGGGCGCAACCGCTGCCGAGCTGGACAAGCAAGCGGCCCGGAATGCGGAGTGATGACATGACGGCAAGGAGAGTAGCGGCGCCAGATAGAGTACGCATCTTCCCGGCGGCTTTGGCTATTCAATAATCAGCCCAATGTCCGTCATGTCTCGGGTTCGATCGAGATCCACACGACAGATTCAGAAGCTCTCAGCAACGGGGAGCCCACCGTATAACCTGGATTAGGCGATGGGATCTCGGATCGGGTTTTCGGATGGCATTCCCGGGGGTACATCATCGTGCTTGGATTGAACGGGGCTTGCGTGGGTTTATTTCTAGGTTTGCTTGATAGTTGGAAGAAATTCCCAAAAGAACGAGATATACTTCGTTGGCCGGCAGGAGCTGCCAGCAGCCCAGCGAAGTGGTCAGAAATCTGAAAAGGTTTGTGCTCCTTCCTGCCTTGAATTTGCCTAAGATGGTGGCCGACATCGTAGCCTTTTTTGGGGGGTTTGGATTTTTTGTGAAATGTTAGAAATCGGTAATTGGAACGGGGAAGGCCGTGTTCCGTGTACCTAGCTACGAGGCATCTCAAGGGGACATGGGTTTAAACGTTTCTATGTTTTAGAATGAGTTGATTAACGGCTTCGTGGGATCCAGATGGCTGGAACAAAACCTCCAGATGCTTCAGATCAATGACTGGGAGGGGCTGTAACCCACCTAATCCAAGGCGATTCCTGTGGAGGTAGCGGGTGGCAGGTTCCAGCAAAGGCAAGCAGGGTGTGGGATTGGAAGCATCAAGTATTGCTAGGTGTTCCACGCGGGAATCAAAGAACGACTGGAACTCCCATGCAATTGCGTCAATCGCGGGGTGGATTTCGGCAAAAAGCTTACGTTCTCCGCTGAGGCAGCTGAGCACTGGGGTGGGCTTCACGTGCTGTAGCGTGACAGGAGAAGGGCATAAAGCTCCACAGATTGAGTCAACTTCGAGTCACGTCATGCTCTGACCACGAAACATTTCCTTCCCAACCAACTTTCTGGAGGCAACATGTCCGGCGAGCGAGACGATGATGTTCTTGTCGAGCGGTCACTTCTATCCGCAGACCCTGTCGGCAACAACTCGGGTTACGGCGGGACTGAGGCAGACGCCGACCGAGCGGCAGGTGAAGCGCTCCCTGCCGCCACGGAGGAGCGGGACACCTTCAAGCGGAACCTCGGCACGGTCGAGGCGTTCGCCATCGTCATCAGCATTGTGATCGGCAGCGGCGTCTTCACATCGCCCGGCTCGATCGACGCCAACGTCCCCTCACCCGGCTCGGCGCTGGTCGTCTGGCTGGTAGGCGGCGTGCTGGCCTGGACTGGTGCTAGCACGCTGACGGAGCTCGGCACCGCCATCCCAGGCGAGGGCGGGGTCCAGCCGTACCTGCAGTACATCTTCGGCGACGTCTTCGGCTTCCTGGCCGCTTGGACCTGGATCGTGGCCGTCATGCCCGCCACCCTCGCCATCCTCAGCATAGTCTTCGTCGAGAGCATCTACTCCGCCGCCGGCGTGACGGACCAGGCTGATCTGGTGGTACACAAGCTCTTCTCGGTCCTCGTCCTGGCCACCGTGAACGCGGCGAACTCGATCAGCACCAGCGCTAGCACTCGACTCAACAACTTCTTCGTTGGCACTAAGTTCTTCAGCATCGCGGCCGTGGTCCTTGCAGGCATGGTCGTCGTCATACTCGCCGCCTCGGACCCGGAGAGGGACATCGGCGGAGGGGATTGGCTGCGGAGGCCCTGGTTCAAGTACCGCGACACCGTGGCGCCTGATGGCCGCACCATCCACTGGAGCAGGCTCAATGAGTGGGAGCTGATGGGCCATTACTCGGCTGCACTGTACGCAGCGTTGTGGGCGTACTCTGGCTGGGACAAGGTGCGTTATCCATTGCAATGTCCTCTAGGTGGTGCTTCTATTACTTGGACCACCATCTTTTTCACAGGATCATCCATGAGGTACCACCTACTAAGCCCTAAGGGCTAACTCCGCTATAAACAATTGAACTGTGCATGGTTTCTAGGCAATCTACATCACCGCAGAGCTGTCTGCACCAGCGAAGCAGCTTCCATTGGCAATTAACACTGCCATCCCAACAATCATTCTGTGCTTTTTTGCCACAAATGCTGCCTACTACATCCTCCTGCCCTGGGATGCAATCTCCACCACAGACAGTGTCGCGGTGGTCAGTCTCCCTTTTATTCTTTTTTTATTCTATTTTATTAAAAATCCCTGAGGATCCCTGAGAATTCGGATTGCCGCCCATTCGCCCTATCGACACATTGGCCTCAAGGCTAACGTTCAAGCTCCAGACTGCCATCACTCGACTTCTCGGCCCCGCCTTCGGTGTCGCTGTGGCCATTCTGGTATGCCTCGTGGTAGCCGGCTCCCTCCTGGGCAATTCCTTCGTCGCAAGCCGGATGGCGGTCGCGGCGGCCAACAAGAACTGGCTCCCACGCGTCCTCGCTGTGGTCGGGCGGATCGGACCAGCGAAGCCGCGCTTATCGCTCACGCCCTCCCGCTTCGATGCGCCAATCAACGCGCTCCTCCTCTCGACGGTGCTGTCCACGCTCTACATATTTTTCGGCAGCTTCCGGGCTCTTCTCACCTTCAACGGCCTCGGCGAGTACTCGTTCTTCTTCGTCACCGTCGTCGGCGTGATCGTGCTGCGCCTGCGGGAGCCGGAGCTGCATCGGCCATACAAGCCGTCCCTGCTCGTGCCGATTGTCTTCGTCGTAGTGAGCGGGTTCGTGGTCGCGAGAGGGGCCGTCTTTGCCCCTGTACAGGCGGGAGTTCTGCTGGGACTTTGGGCTGTCGGAGGTACATTTTACTGGGCGAGAAGGGCATTGGGCGCGAGGAGGCGGGAGTAGGAAACTCTCGGTAGAACCTGCAGGCTCCTCAGCGGGACGATTGCCCATTTCTTTCCCTATGCTTGAGGGGCCAGGGTGCTTCACGTCAGTTGGGGCCTCCATGCCGTCTGGTTGTTGGATGCGCTTCTGTATTTCGTCTGCAGCCGGGGTAGCACAACAGAAAGGCATGCAGTGTCCAGTGGTTGTGTGGCATCAAGCGAACTCTACAGCCACTGAGGGTCTCATCCCATCCCCCCATTCCGCAGTGAAGCAGTGAGTAACCTGCTGCGACATTCACCGGTCGCCACGAACGGCACGCCCTCTCCCAGGACTTCCCCTCTTTCCCTCTTATACGATCATTTTCATGGTTTTCCCAGAACATTCCTCAACAGGGAGCTACGAGCAAGGAACTGTCAGCGGGAAACGGCTAGCTTCTGTGGCGAGTGAAACGCTTCGAAATGCCCAATCGTCTTGGAGAACTGCTCGAGAGCGGTCAATGGAAGCGGCCGACGGAACTTGAACATATTTCGGGGGACTTCCCGATTGACAAAGCGGTCATGAGATGTAAGAACAAGAAAGCCTTCAGGAGCTTGGATGAGTGAAGGTACTGATGATTCCCTTTTCTTTGTCAAAGCACTACCAGATGGCTACACTCTACGGTCGGCCGACACCTTCGCGACGTCGGCCTTTTCCATTACCGGTCGCCTCAAAGGGTCCATGGCGAATTCAAAAATCAAGGAGTACTTCATCAAGGGACGCCACACATCAGATGTCAAATGTTAGTTGATCTGAATACCTAACTGTGGAGCTGACTATGATCCCTGTTACAGTGCGCGATAGGTGATGAAGGGAAGGTTATGATTGAGGGAGAATTCACGTCTCTTCGTGCCATCCAGCATATTGCGCCTGACCTCGTCCCCTCTGGCATCGCCTGGGGCAAGCTGGATTTTAGCCATGAGGATCTCCGCAGTTTCTTCCTGATCGAGGATTTCATCGACTTGGACGACAGGGCAACTCCAGACCCCGAGACCTTCGCTAGCAGGCTCGCGTGCATGCACCTCTCCAGCCAGTCCCCGACGCGCCAGTTCGGCTTTGACGTCCCCACGTGTGATGGCCCCCTGCCGCATCCCGTCACGTGGACAGACAGCTGGCCCGCCTTCTTCGCCGACCTGTTACGCAGCCGAGTGCTTATGGATGCAGAGGCGTGCGGGAAGTGGCCGGAGCTTGAGCGAGCTGCCGAGCAGGTCATATCCAAGGTGGTCCCTCGACTGTTGAACAGGCTAACTTGGCAGGACAAGCCGATACGTCCAAGTTTGATCCACGGTGACCTCTGGGATGATAACGTCGGGGTCGCCAGGGGCAGCCAGAAGGCCACCATATTTGACGCCGGGTCATACTACGCCCACAACGAAATGGAGCTCGGGATCTGGAGGGTGATCTATGCCAAGAGGCTCGGTCGACCGGAGTACATGGAGGCGTATCAGAGGTACTTCCCGCCCGCGGAGCCAGTTGAGGAATGGGACGACCGGAATAGGCTGTACAGTCTCAAGAACAATCTGAACTGGTCAGCCACGGATCCCGGAACCATCACGAGAAAGTTGTAAGTGTTTTTGGTTTGCTGACATTATATGCAGAGACAGCTGGGGCTTTGCTGACTGGCTACCCCGCAGAGCGTATAACGACATGTGCTATCTGTGCAAGAAGTACGCGCCTCTGGGTAGTATCGACGAGTATGATCCAAGCATTGACCCGATGATCACACTGAGTGAGAACACACCGGACCTTTGAGCTTAGGGAAGGGTACTTGTTTGCTTGCTATCTAAGGGTCCTATAGGGTTGCGATAATTGGTTAGTGCAGCCCTCCTCTTTTGTGCCGGATTCCTGGTACACGTGCTCAGCCACTATCCCTGGTGTTTCCTCTTTGTTCAGCTACGGGTTACGGCAGACAAAAAGGCTCTACCAAGAACGGAGGAATTCCTGCAAGGAGTTAAAAGGCAATTTGACCAACAACAAAGAAACATACAGTTCCTTTCTTGCGGCTGGGTTGGAGTAGTGGTTAACTCGCTGCCCCCCCCTCTCTCCTAACAGGGAGCCAGGCAGAGACACTGGTTGGAACCCGGTACCTAGCATTCGCGGCAACTTTTTTTTCTGGGTTATTTTTATTATTAGGCGCCGCTTTAGCACTGATATCCTAGTTTCACGCTAGTTCTTCCGATGTTTGTAAATGCCCTTGTTTCCTCAACCGGCGATTAAATCTTCCTGCTTGTTCAGTTTTTCTGTGGGACGACGTGCTGGCCGCGAGCGGCAACCCTGTCTTGTGATGGAAGAATATGCCGCGTTCTCCATAGATGACATAGAAAAGGGCCAATACTCCGTGTGGACCGCAAATTTTGCCCGGCTAGGTGGGTAACGTGTCAAATATTACCCGCATCATATGTCCATTGGATGTTGTCGACCATGACGGTTTCCGGGACAATGATACCCACCATTTTGAGACTCTTTGGCTGCTTCCTCTAAGGACGCAGGAGCAAATTTTCAGTTTCATTTCTCCACACTGAACCCCGATACTATAATGAAAACCCTTCCTAGCCTCTGTAACTTATAAGTCGCCGTGGCCTGCTACTCATGGTGTCCTTCAAGCTAAGTGTCTTTCCCTCCGGGAAAGCACCCTAACATCGGTAACGAATCAGTGTCCAATGATTCTTAATGGGATCGCATGCGGAATGAGCTGGATGGCATGGTTGTTGCTGGAGATCATGGCAACGGGTGCTATGATGAGATCCTCGGGGTTTCTAAGACCGCCCTGTGGAACTAGATTTGGTGTCAGCTTCATCCTCGCTCGCCATGTCAAAATTTCTAGCCGCATCTGGCCCATATCGAATCGCTATGGGCCAGTAGGCCCCGCTGCCTTTAGGACCGGACAATGATCCGGTGCGAGATGAGTGACAAAGCATCCCGTGGCACTTCAAAAAGTATGTTTAGAGTCTGCTAGTTTTTGCGCAGTTGGGGCTACGTTGTACTCTGCGAGGGTTGGAACGCCACTCCGTGAATCTGTCCTGCTCGACGTACGTTCAGTAATTAATGAGGGAGTTCCCGACAACTGCATGTAGACCCACCAGCCTAGCGCGTTCAGTTAGCTCTTGTTGTTCAACTTCCTACCCGATTTGGAAGCGTAGGGATTGAATCGATGTTGTCATACGTTGAAGAGCAATGTCAACCGTCGTATATGGCCGAGACGTTCTGATTGAGGTGTGAGGCAGGCACCGATCCGCTCAGCGCTATGTCCCTCATTGCGTCATCGCCCAGTCTCTCGATCTCCGAAATATATATGATGATTCATAATACCAACCGGAGATTGGGGGCAGATACACGCATTAATTAATCCACGTCCGAAAGCATATTGTTGCTAGGCACTTTCAACTCCGACAGGACAGGGGAATGGCTCCCCACGGATCACATGGGATGACTTACTAGAATTGTATAAGAGGCTCCAATAACCGAACGAGGAACAGCGATTCTAGGTGAGCATCGTCGCGACTACAAAGATATAAGCCGCCGACTAATCCCACAAGCTAAATCTCACTGCATAACCCACCCAAGTCTGCATAAACCAACAGGGTCACATTATTGTCCCTTCCAGCATTTCCAACCCACCAAGATGGCGTCTACCACCGCAACTCCCAGATGACAGCAAGCAAGTCTACGTCCGACTCAGGCAAGGTCAACTTTCCCCCTAACACAAGTCTTCCGGGCGAGCACTTCGAGGTCCGGCAGACGCACCCCACGGGCGACTACAAGCCAGGCCCGTCCAAGTCGCTGCCAGTGTCTCCGGCACGGCAGGCTCTCATCGACGACATCATCGCCCTATAAGTCAAAGCATCCCATTTCGGGCCACACCTCATTCGGGCCACCCAAAAAATGAAGTAAGCGACGACAACCCACCACCTTCAACAGTCAATCCCCAACGCTCTAGCCGACTATAATACATGATTCTCCGTCTGAAGAGACTTCTG